>CAUYQG010295124.1:0-77173 GCA_963574415.1 Tarsius wallacei | reverse complement strand
CCCACGGGTTCAAGACCTACCTGGGCAACTTGGTGAGCCCTCATCTCTACAATAAATCAAAAAATCAGCTGGGCATGGTAGCGCGTGCCTGTAATTCTGGCTACCTGGAAGGCTGAGGTGGAAGGATCGCTGGAGCCCAGTTGGTCGTGGGTGCTGGGGCTGGGAGGGGCCTGTGCACTCCAGTCTGGGTGACAGAGTGAGACTCCAACTCAAAAAAAAAAAAAAAAAAAGAAGAGACTAGGACACAGACCACAGAGACACCTAGGTGACCATAGCAGGGACACGGTGAGCAGGTAGCCATCTGCAAGCCATGGAGAGAGGCCTCAAAGGAACCAACTCGGCCAGCACCTTGATCTTGGACTTTCAGCTTTGAAAACGATGAGAAAATCAGTCTCTGTTGCTGAAGCACCCAATCTCTGGTACTTTGTTATGACAGCCCGACAAACTAATATAGAACGCCTCATGCAAAGGCAGAAATTAGCAAGTGGCACTGTGGAGTGAGGGACACACTGGCTGGAGAGGAATCAAGGGGGCCTCTCATGAAAGCAGTCAGAAAGGATATTGGCAAAGTTCTTGAGGGCCCAGTAGGCAAAGGTGAGAAATTTGTTTTTGGAGAAATGAGAATTCACTCAAGGCTTTAAACAAGCTGGGAGAATGATGACACCTAAGGAGCCCAGGCAGGGCAACTCTTAATCCAAAGATCTGTGCACAGATCCAGGTATTAGGCTGACCAGGTATGGACTAGGATCGCTCCTGCCAACATGCAAAAAACAAGGGGCACAGAGGTGCTGTAAAGACAGGCCTAGCAGGTGGATGATGAAGAGATAGGTTCAGAAATGATTCCCCTTTGGGGATGCTCTCAAGACAGTTTTTGTGGATGCTAAGGTCAGCTGAGGTGCACTGTTTGGAGAAGCAGAAGGCAGCCAGGTCAGTTTTATTTCCAATATGCCATGTTTCAATCTCCAGTGGACTCTCCAGGGGAGGCTTAGAGATTAAGCAATCAAAGAGAGAAGAGAAAGATGAAAATGTTAATTCAAACAACTTCTGCGTAGAAATGAAAAGGCATTATAATCATGTGACTGTGTAAGGCTTGCAAAGTGGGTGTCTAAAACAGCAGAACTTGAACTGAAAATGAGAGGAAGGAGAGAAATTAGTGGGAGATGTAAGGAATGGCCAGAAATGGGAATACATTGTGGAATCAGGCACTACTGAGGCTTTCAATAAGAATATTATTATGTAGTGTTGGTGGGTGAGGGGAGAGAATGGAGCAGTTATTAAAAATGTCATTCACAGATAGTTCAGAAAAGATTAGACTTGAAGAAAGACATTTAAATTTGACCACGATGAGATAATTAGTGACCCCCAAACCGCAGATTCAATGAAGTGGTAAGATCAGAAGTCCCAAAATTAAGACTGAAGATGAAAATTACTTATTTCAGTATTCAAGAAGACAAATGGAAATTGGAAAGGGCAGAAAGGTCAAATGAAGAATTTTCTTTAATGCAGAATGGATTGTGGGTTTTAGGGTAGAAAGAAGGGAGAAAGACTTCAGAAAGGCTTCGGAGCAAGATAAGCATTATTACAACGAGACAGGCTGGAGACAGGGCAGGTGACAGAGAGTGAGGTATGAGGGAGATAGAAAGGATGCAGACTGAATTTGTAGACATGGAGATAATGAATTTGGCCTAATATTTCATGAAATCATAGAAACACACTTGGCACAGTTCCTTGCACACACATCATAATGAGTCCATAAATTACCATACCACTTTGCATTTACCTAAGCAATTGCTGTTATAGAGGTGGCTTTTAGGATCTCAGAATTGAAGAAAAGCAAAACTTTGAGATCATTTACTGCAACCTTACATCCAATGCACGTGTCTCTATAACAGCTCTAAAGTGTGGTTATATTGATTTTCTGGAAACCCACTGGGGATGGAGAAGTCACTATCTTGTAGGACGATTGGTTTCATTTTTACATAATAAGGGTAACTGCCTGTAGCGCTGTGCTACACTGCCCTCAAGTCTGAAACTATCCCTAGAGTTTTCTAATTCTGCCACCCCTGTGGGTCAGGGAACATGTGGCAGAGCCCATTTATTACACCAAAATAATGGAGAACAATCCCTAGAGTCCCCTTTATTGAAACTGGCTTTGTGATTTCTGAGTGTTTCAAACTTTCCTGTCTTTGAGCATCATCCCAGATCGTTCACCAAAAAATTTACCTGTCTCCTTAGTTATTTCACTTAGTGGACACTTATGGAGTGCCTACAGCATACCAGGTACTGTGTTAGGCACAAGGGTTATGTGACTAATAAAATAAGCCATGGATACTGCCCTTAGAGAAACCCTAAACTTCTGTGAACAAATATATGTCAACAGAAGTCCTTGAGAATATACTTTCACAATAAATATTAAAATAATTACTTCCTACAACACATTTAGAGGTGCTAGGAAAACATTCCTTATATCTGACCACAGTCTTTCTTGCTTCTAACATCCCTTCACAACCCTTCAGTTTCACTAAATCTGTGTTACATCTTTTGAACTACACTTGGCTCAAATCACCTTGCTGCTGCCTGCTTTAACATGGCATTGGAGATCTCAAACTCTCTAAGTTAAGGTATCCTTGCATGCAAGAGTGGCCAACCCAAAGTCAACTCCAACTGTTTGCCTCCTTTGCCTTCAGTAGCCTTGCATAAAGCCTTATTAGATTAAAAAAATCATGAAGCTCAACTATTATAGGTTCATATTTCTAACTCTAAACTCTACGTAACCTCATGGAGACTGTATTGTACAGGTATGCCCTCAAAATTTCTATTCACAAATGACTTCACATCCCTTAAAAAATCTTACTTATAAGCCTGAACTGCAAGCCCAACTCTCTCCCTCATTTATTGTGCAATCTGAGGAATAACAACTAATCTTTCTGAGTGTTAGTTTCCTTGTGTGTAAATGGAAATAATCATGACAGCCAGTCGACCTCACAGCACTTCGATGATTACAGAGGAGCACCGAGGCTGCAAGACAAAAGACCAACACTCTTGTCTTGATTCTACCACTCACTGGATATATAAACTTGAGAAACATCTTGTCCTCTCTTTCTCACTCTGAGGTTCAATGTCTTTACCTGTCAAATAAGTGGATTTGAAGTAGTAACCTGCAAGTTCAATTCTAACCAGAATTCCACAAGTTTACCAGTGTAGATGCTTACCCAAATTTCATCCAGGCATTTCTTAAGGGCTCTCATAGATACTTTTAAAAAGGAGGTTAATATATGTGGGAAAAGAATCCAAGTGGGTAGAGCCACAACAATGGAATGACTAAAAAATGCTGGTAATGGGATCAACATTTGCTTAAGAGGAGAACTCTAGTAACTCAGGTCTTGAGCTACTTAACTTTTCAAAAAATCAAAAATATGCTCAAAGATACTGCTGGCATATTGATAAAGTTTGACGCAGAAATGATGGCACAGAACTGACAGGGAAAGCTGTAACTAGATCACCAAAAACCTTGGCAAAACAGAATAGGGAACAAGATCTACCCAGAAACAAGGCATTTTTGCTGCACACAAGTTAAAAAATAAAATAAAACAAACTACATAATTGAAGTGTGAGGGAAAGGCTGGTAGAAGATAATTTAGGAAAATGAGATGCTAGTCCCATCTACGTGATGGGTATTAACCTAAATTAGCCCCAGTAATGCAGGTCCACCTGGCAAATTCCTTTCTCTTTCTCTGAACATGATCCTTCAACAGAGGTGCATTCAATAAACTCATACCTATGTTGTATTAAAAGCCCTCCACTTATGGGAAGTCAAAATTACAGTGTGCCCAACAGGGTCCAGAAGTATCTCCAAATTGACAGTACTAATTGGGATGCTATATGCCAAGAATGGAAATAATAGGACACAGGTGCCACCAACCCCTTTTTTAACATTCATGACAGATGTCACCAGTAGATCACTACTTTTTCACTGACCCTAGATGCAGTCACCAAATTCTCATCACTCTACCCTGTACAATTACCACCAGTCAATCAGAACTGGTTCTTGAGATCTACTTACTCTCCCTGGGGTATATGGGTATATGATACTTGGTGACAAGGCAATAAGATTTACAAGCAAAAAAGGTATTCATTTTTTAGGTGTAAAGACAATTCAGTGACATGGAAAGTATTAGGGACTGTAACAATAAAGTGAATCCCAAGTGTCTGAAAAGGAACAAAATACAGTTGGTCTCTTTAAGATCCGCAGAAGATAAATGTAGATCCAAGGTTGCCTAAAAAAAATGTGAGTGGCTCTTAGGTGATCATGGCTTCATTGTACTCTGATTAATACAGACAAATAAATAGTGTATCTCTCAGAAGGGGTACTGGCTGATCATAGAGACCTGAAAAAAAAAAGGTTCTTGGAATTGGATGGTGACAATATTCACTTCCTTCTGGCTTTAAACAAGAAAAAGATAAAGATTGAGGCAAAGGATTTTAGAGTATTTCTGAACCTATTGGGAAGCCAAGAACCCAGTTTTTTGTTTTTCTTGGTTGGGTGTCATTGTTTATTTATCTGACACTCTGGCTCTGATTTATTTCTCTCTAAGTAACCTTCTTGCTATGATTTGGCTTCCCACATACACTAGTTTATTGGGAGTAAATGCTTTGATCATGTGGCCTTTGAGTAATCTGGTACTCTGTGTGCATTAATAAATCGTCCTTATGATGCTAACTCCATTCTCATGGATGTTTTAGTTATTGTGAGACATTCTCTCCATCCTGCTTACTAATAAGCAGATATTTGGGCCTTTGGTAGAGAATCAGATCCAGCTGGCTGCCCCTTAAGTGACATCAATGTATCTTCCAGATGTATGCACCCAGAGTCCCCACATACTAACCATTGGTGCCTGGTGGGTTGGGACCCATAAGGATCCATGTAAGAATGTTTAGGTCAGTGGGGGCATTATTTCTTGCCCATTACAAACATCTGACATAGTATTATATATTTTTTAATTAAGTACTTTTATTAAGCACTTTTTATGTGAAAATTATTGTGCTAAAAATGGGATGGTTTCCTTTGTCTTCAAGGAACTTATGCTTTAGAAAGGTATAGAACAGACATGTATCAAAGTGACTCAAATACATGAAAAAATAAATACAAAGATCAAGAAAATGACCAACTACAAAAACAAACTGGGCTACAAATAAAAGGTACAAAATCTGGCTAAAGGGACTAGAGAATATGACTCAATGGAGGAAAGGCAGCCAAGGTTGTCATGGTGATAGTTAAAGTGGGAGAAATGGAGTACTGACCACCACTAGCAATCAACTTTGGGATGTTGATAAACTCAATTCATTTTTTTTCCCCAGAGTGTACATGGTTACTTACTAAGCACAGACTATAATGGTGGTAATAGTGGTAGTGATGGTGGTAGTAGAGGTGGTGATAAAACCAGCAGCACTCAAACAAACAGTTTGCAAAGCACTTGCATATTTATTATGCATACGCATTTGCATATCTTATGTTATGCATAATGATGAGCAGAGACCATCATATTGCAAATGAAAAAAGAAAGGTAGTAGGGCTGAGCTTAAACCAGCATTTTCTCCATCCCCAAGTCTTCAGGGTAGAACCCATGACACTGAAATCTCACTTTGGGATGACAAGGGGCAGCAAACATATAGGCTATCTGGAGAATGAGGCTGTAATTTTGAAGACCTTTGTCTACTGTAGAATTTATGGTCCACTGTTATCAAAAGTTAGCTCCTGATTAGAGCTACTAATTCCACAGTTAAAAAAAAAAAAAGTTCTTTCTTTGGACACCTAGCAGTGCTTCCAACAGATCACCTCAAATATCTGAACCTGTCCTGGAGGAGTGGGTGGCTCTGTTGTGTCTTTTCCTGAGTTCCTTTGAGTAGGTTATTCTCCTTTTTAATTTGAATATCCAGCATCAGAGACCCATCATAAGGAATACTTTGGCTTGTAACTTAAAATTGCTTAAAATTTCTTATAAATAATTTCTACCTTATTCACTTACATAGAATAATAATAACCATGCATTGAGTGTCTAATGGGTACCAGGCAATTTGAATACATTATTTTATTTAATCTGCACAAAAGAAGACATTGTTCTCATTTTTTTAAAAATCAAATGAAGAACCTAAGGCTTAGAGAATTTAAGTACATTTCCTAAGGTCACAGAGCTCTAAGCAGAAGCTCAGGGATTCAAATGAATATCTGCCAGACTACAGAGTCAGTGGGTACTCTGCACACTGTCTCTCTATCTGCCTCCTCACCTCCAGCTTTGTCCCGAAAGATTAGCTAAGCCTGAAAAGAAAAGAAACAATCAGGAGTAGATACGATGCTTAAAATACTGAATTTCAGATGCTTTATGTTGATTGGCCTAGTCATCTGCTCCCTTCTCCTGTTCTTGTTTAGTCACAGACAGATCACAAAGTCTTGGGCTTTGAGGATTATGAGAGAAATACAATTCCCCAACAGGAGGAAGTCAAGGGAACACAATGTTCTCTTTACATGCAAATATCTTAATTACAGCTGGTAAAGAAGATATTTGTATGGAAATTTATGTATCTTTCTACGTTATATATTCAGTTTGTCTCAGGGAAAAAGAAGGGCCTTTTGCACTTGAGGAAGGAAAATAGGATCCTGTTATAATACATCCATCAACCCTGTCCACAGGAGTGGAGAGAAGTGACTCAACTGCAGACTCAGTGATCTCCTGCAGCCTTCTCCTCTCCTTTCCTGAGAATGAACTCCAATACTAACATGCTTCAAATTCTAGAAGTGTTCTTACGGGACATCTCTCTTGTCTTTTTTCTCCAATATCAGTTCTCTTGCCTGTACCACCTTCACTAACAGAAGACAACCAGATTCCAAAACTGCAGAGAAATGAGACACGTTTAGGAGATGACTGGAAACTGCCCTCAGAAAGAGGATATTATTTTTTGACAGGGCAAGGAAGGGAAATATTTTTATTCCTTTGGCTCTTCCTCAGTCAAGATAAAACCAACGAATAAAATATAGCCACTTACCTATGAAAGGCACAAGGCCATTTTGGTCACAATGAGGTTCTTAGTTTACCTGAGTGTTATCATGTCTTTTTATAATATAAACCACATTTATCTCCACCAAGGACATAGGACAAAATAGACTTACCTTGTAGCAAGCAGGATTCTGGCAAGACATAAATGGGAACTTCCCATTTCTTAAGAGTTTTAAGAGTTAGAAAGAAAAAGACAATCTCTCACTGATAGTAGCTTCCCTTTGCCACTGCTGAAAAAAAAAAAAAAGAAGGAAACCTGTGGCATCCCAGGAGATGCACTAGAATAGAGCGAGTAAGCCGTCTGTCTGGGATGATTTTGATGCCATTCTGCCTGGTGCCACAGGGGTGAAATAGATGACATTTAAGCCTCTTTCCAGCTTCATGTTTCTTTAAAATGGAATGATTTGGCATTTGCTCATCTGTTTCTAACACTTTAGGGATGCAAAATGGACTGGGTGGCCTAAAAGATGCAATTTTAAAAAACCTATCCTGATATTGTTTGGATATTTGTCCCCTCTGAATCTCATATTGAAATTTATCTCCAGTGTTGGAGGTGGGGCCTGGTGGGAGGTGTCTGAATCATGGGGACAGATCCCTCAGGGAACGACTTGGTGCTGTTCTCCATTCTCCAGACAGAGTTCTCACTCTTAGTTCCTGTGAGGTCTTGTTAAAAAAGAGTCTGTTCTCTCTCTCTCCCTCACAATGCAACATGCCTTCTCCCCCTTAGCCATAATTGGAAGCTTCTTGAGGCCTTACCACAAGTAAATGTCAGTCCCATGTTTCTTGTACAGTTGCAGAAACATGAGCCAAATAAACCTCTTTTCTTTATAAGTTATTTAGTCTATGGTATTTTTTTTTTTTTTTTAGTTGAGTCTCACTCTGTCACCCAGGCTGGAGTGCAGTGGCACACTCACAGCCACCCCAGTGTCAATTTGCTGGACTCCGGTGATCCTTCTGCCTCAGCCTTCCAGGTAGCCAGAACTATAGGCATGCACTACCATACCTGGCTAATTTTTTTGATTATTGTAGAGAAACGATCTCACCAAGTTGCCTGGACTGGTCTTGAATCCATGGGCTCAGGCAATCCACTCGCCTCGGCCTCCCAAAGTGCTGGAATTACAGGCTGAGCCACCAAGCCTGGGCCCGTATTTTTTATAGCACCGCAAAACAGATGAAAACACATCCTGACCCTTGATTTTACTGGTTTTTTTTGTTGTTGTTTTTTGTTTTTATGATTACCATCACAGATTGCAAGTAGCTTTGAGTCCCTGGGCCCCGGCCTTCAGCTCACTTTCTGAGCTCCTCTGATTCCAATGGCTTCACTTCCATCCTCCACTGCTACCATTGTGGCACAGAGTCTTGTTGCCTCTTGCCTCAACCAGTGTGCCTTCATAGTCTCAACTTCTAACAGTCTGCTCCACATGCTACTGCCTGATGACTTGTCCTCACACACAGCCCTACTCATACTTCAGATGACAAACCTTCCTTGACTGCCCATTGACTACTCAAGTCAAAACAGTTGGCCTTTCAAGGGCTGTCATGGTGGCCTTTCTTTTACAAACATTTCTTTCCATGCATCTTCCATGGATCCTCAGTTTTGGCCAGTTGAGTGACATTCTCTTTGAGAGCACCCTCCTGGTTTGCTTGCCTCCAAACCACCTTCACGCTAACCCATGCTAACTCCTCAGTCATGCCCATGATGGAAGTACTCTCCTAAAATCCAACCCACTGACTGCCAACCAATCCCTCAGGACCAAAGACATTGCTCTAACTAAATGAGCTTTTGAAATTTGTAATTGCCTTTTGTGTAATTTGCCCCCTCTGGCTTATAGTAAAGCTATACATTTTTATCTATTCTTATACTTCCTATGAAATTTTAACTTCTTTGTGTCTATTCATTCTAGCACATGGGCAGGGAATTAGATTTAATGCCTCCTGTCCTTCACAAATGGACATTGTCAATGGCTAGGAAATTTGATATGAGGAGAGGAAATAAACCAACACGGACAAGGCTTAACAAATGTACAAACTATATCACTCATCTTAAAGCTGTATAAATGCTTTAACACTGATTCTGCTGTTGGAGAAACCCAAGGTCTTGAACACATCACCGATCTTCTCTGAAGCTCAATTTCCTCATTTATAAAGTAGAGGCTAGCCATCTTTGATCCCTTACTTCTTTGGATAGGTCTCAGAAGACTTCCTTCTAGGAAGAACACTGAGGGGCCTTGCCTGACTCAAAAACCCAAATTTGCACAGTCAGCAGATGACAAGTGAGTGCTTTTCCTTCAGCTGGTTTGGGTGTGAGGATTATGGGATCAACCATTGAGCCACAAAGAGGCAGGAGAATTAGATGGGATTCAACAGCAGAGTTAGTCATTCACTAATTCCATCGCACTCCTATTGTCATCATGGTTACTATTATATGTGCCAGAACAGCCACCCCAAATTTTAACCAGGGAGTCTGCTAAAGGGTTCCTGGTGCTCAGCCTTATAGGGCAAGGAAGCCCCTCCTCAAAAGTGCTGCAAGACCCCCAGAGCTGGGGGCAGGCGAGTGGTGGCAGAATGACCATGGCTCCTTGTTCTTCCACTTCAACTAAAGCAGCTGTGTGTATTATGTGTGCATTTATCTATCTGCCTGCTTATCTGCTTTATAAGGTCCCATTTGAAGAAAATGTTTTTACTGCGTTAGAAAAATTAAGCATCTAATTTAATCCTCAGAAAGTCAAGAACACTGATCTAAAGTCAATGTCATCAAAGTAACTGAGTGACTGAACTCAGACCCAGTCCTTTAAGCCCCAGTCCAGGAAGAGGAGCAGTGAAGCCATCAATGCACCTAAGGAGGAAACCTGAGACCTTCCTTCAAACTCTCAATTTAGTTTCCATACAGTGGCAGGAAATAATGCTACTGGTGTGGCCAGTGCCTGCGAAGAGATGAGAAGCCTCAATAAAATGAAGGAGAAAGACAGAAAGTATTTTCTTTATAATAAACTCAGGTCCTAGGCAAGGAAAGAATTTCTCATGTCATTAGTCACAGCAGAAGCTGTATGTAGGCTTCTGGCTTCTAGTCCTGCATTCTAGTTACCATATCAATCCTTAGTTACCAAGATCCCATGAGCAAAGATGGGAGGATATTCCCCAAGACCAACAGTTCCAGATCATTGTGGGGAAATACCCCAAATAATTTCTTCACCTCATCGCTAGAGACTGATTGTTTACACTTCAGCTTCTTATTCATCATGTCCACTCCAGGTCTTTTTCACACCAGATGGTTAAGAGTGTTCCATGGTGGAAAATACCATCTTCTTCCCTGTATTCACTTCTGTGCTTTTCAGAATGCCTGAGTTGGAAGTAGAAGTTCCCATGTTTACTACTACATTGAAATAAAGTATAAAATGGTCCAGGAAGGATGAAGCCATGGGAAGGAATAATTCAGATAACCCCCACCTCTGAAAAAGTATAAAGAAATTCAAAAAATATATAAAGAAAACCAGGATGGTTTGGGTACAATTACCCTAAATACCTCAAAGAGAAAGAAGAAGGCAGGCAGAAATTAAGCTTCAGTCACCAAACTGGATGCAGATAATGTGGAAAAAGCCTGCTTCAAAATTGGAGATTGTTCTCTTGTTTAATGAGGAAGAGAAAAAAGGCCTGGGGTATTGCATAGCTATGCTCTGGGGTCAAAGCTTTATTCTCCCACCTTTGGCTATGTCTTCTTCCCATCCTAAAGAAACCAAGTCTCTTTCTCACTTACAATTACACACAGAACTTAGCCCCATAGAAGGCAAGAGACCATGGAACCACGATCCAAACACCAGACTTTACAGATAAAAGTGAAGACTCTAATTTATAACATGGACACATAGCTGGCACTGAGACCAAGGTGTCCTAAATATCACCTGAAAATGCCTGATATTTTGTAGATAATTAGTGTGCAGATCCACTGATTTTAATCAAGGAAATAAGGTTGTAATACCTATAATTAGCATAAATCTATCCCTCACACCTTCCTCTGTGTTCATTCCCTTTGCAGCTTTGTACAGCTTAATAGGTCTTAGCATTTGTTTGTTTTTTTTCTTTTTCTTTTTTTTTTTCGAAATTCACTCAAGATGTGCATACCATGGCACACGATCCTACAACAGATGCTCAGGCAACTAAAGCTTTAAGCACTGCCAAAAAATCTACTGCATGGCCATGTCTCCTGATTAGCTAGTACCAGACCCTCTCCCAAAACTGAAGAAAAGACGGGATTTAAGGAGACCCCATACCCTCCTCTAGCCTCCTAAACTAAACTCTACTGGAGAAAGTTAACTCCAGCTCTGTCTACTTGTGGTATGAAGATGGCTACCCAAGACTGCACAGTTCTAAAGGATTCCTTTAAGAATATGGAGTCATGAGTTCCTTACAGAATAGAACTTCTCAGCAGCTCAAGGTTTTAGTATTGCAGAGGGACTTGTTATAGCCCACCTACCACCACTCCAGAAAGCTAAACTATAGAGCCCTGGGGCCTCCTGGAGATTTGTGAGAGGTGCCCTTAGACACAGAGCATCAAAGGAGAAACTGCAAGGAGAAGATCCATCCCCTCACCCCAGCTTTGACCACAGCAATCTCACTGCTCTCAAACAAGAATTGGCTAAGTTCAATGTGGCATCTCAGAATGGCATCTGTGACAGTAAAAAGGGAAAAAACATTAATGAAAAACTTTAATGAAAAACATTAATGAAAAAATTGGTAAAATCCACAGTCTGTGATTTAGTTAATAATTTGTGTCACTGTTATTTTTTTTTTTTTTTTAGTTTTTTTCACAAATGGACCATGGTTACATATGATGTCAGCAGTAGGAAAAAAACTGAGTTAAAGTATATACAAATGCTCTATACTATTTTTGCAACTTCTCTTGTAAATCCAAAACTACTCCAAAATAAAATTTTATTTTTAAAAACTTGGGAAAATCATGTTCGTTAGGAATGGAATACAAATTTCCCCCATTGTTCTCTCTGTAAATAGGACCATGGGTATCAAATTATTTGGATATTTCAAAAACAGTAAGGGAATAATCACAGCCAGTCACTGGAGCCTGGCCACTGGACAGGTGGCACAAGACCCTCATCTCCTGACACTCAGCATCACTTTTCTTTTCATGGTACCTGGGTCTAATCTGCTAAGCCCTCTCCAAACAGGGTCAGCATCCCTCAAGGACCAATATGCCACACTGCTGATCCTTTCTCAACCAATTTAGCCAACGGTGAAGTCTCCCTACTCCAGGTCTCAGAAGAAGGAACTATAATTCAGAGGGTGGCTGACAGCCACTTATCTACACAGAGATGAATGGAGTTGTGAGGGAACACTACCTCTTTGCTCTGTTTTGGGTTTCCAACTGCAGAGACACCTAATGATCCAATCCAAGCAAGATCTCCAACCTTAATCCCGCCCCTTGGGAGGAACAGCTTGTCTGATTGGTAAAGGCCAGGCATAGGTCCACAGCCCTTTCCCTCTTCTGATGAGGATCTCTTCCCTAAAGAAAACTGAAGTGAGCAGCTAAACTTCTGACCCTGCAGGGCAAAGTCTTCAACATTCCCAGGCTGCTATGACTGAGCTGAAATGCCTAATCCAGGGATTGAGTATAAGGAAGCCCATTGTTGCAGCACACCGAAGCCACTGACAGCAACAGTTCTATCATTGTTCAAGTGGACATTGTAATATCCGTCTACCTGGCTTCTCTACCTCAGTGGGCTCAGGACTCATCATATGGGCAGGGAAGAAGAGTGCCAGTTACTGTGTGGGTCTTCCAAAACCCCAACAAAAAGCACGGAACATGGTGGCACCCCGTGATCCTAAAAGTCAGTTGAGTAAAATTACCCTCATTAGTTTTTAAAGATAAAATTAAATTACAAGTTATTTCATAAACCACTGGCTCTCCTCCACACTCTGCCAACCAATTGACTTCCATCTTAGGGCCTCTCCCCACTTGAAATCGAAGACTAACTGGCCAACAAGACTTGGAGGAGCCCCAGGCTCTCAGTGTTGGTGACTCAGTAATCAACATTCTTGTTGGTCATAAAACTGGTAGACACCTTAGAGACCAACTGATAAGGCCTCTGCTTTGTTGTAACCTCAGATCCTGATTAAACAAATGAGGGGGCTTCTCTCTCCAACCCTCAGTTCAGTACAGTCCCTGCATCTCTGTCATGTTCTCTCAGTACTGACATGGGAAACTCATTTCCATCAAGTCAATGGACTATGAACATCTTTGGGATTCTCTTGAAAGCTCTGAATCTTCAAAAAACATAGACAAAATACAATACTGCACCCAATATTGCCCACATAATGTCAGGAAGTCTTAGAAATTCTGAAGCCCATCCTTGAACCCTCTGCTAAAAGAGAACTCAGTTTTTAGTCAAAGATCTAACCCTGGTCTAGACAATACTGGGTGACTTTAGTTAGAGTTTGGAGCATGTTCTAGATTCCCCCTTAACTACCATAGATTTGTAATAGAAGTGGTTCTAGGTTGTATTTCTTCCCTGTTTTTCTTCCAGGTATGTTTTCTTGTTTATTAACTTAGAACCCCCTTAATTTAGAACATCGCTTCTTTCCCCCCATCGATTCCACAGCATGTTTTTTCTTGTAGTTCTGCCTTTTCTGCATTCCAGGAGGGTGAATCAAAGCACAATGTTGGCAGGCTCCTCCATTGCTTACAAATGTCATGGGACACCAAGAGTTTGCAAGCAGAAGACAAATGGGGGCTTTTCAGAATGATAATCTCCATATTCAGGATGGGAGTAGGAGTAGAAAGCAATGATGTCTCATCCTGTCTTTCCTGATAAATCGTCAGACACGAGAAGATACGCTGCTGGGATGAAATGTTGGAAGGGAAAGTAGTTTTTCTTCACCCTTACTATGGCAGAGATTGCATGTTCTTTTCTTCTGTATGCGGCACAGCATTCTCAGCCTCTCTTTTGAATATTGAGACGATATGACCAAGTTCTTTCCAGGAGGGGAAGTGATAGGCCCCACTTCCAGGCCAGACCTATTAACAACATCTCACACACATTCCTTCAGTTTCTTTTTCCAGCTGACTGGAATGAGGATAAATGCCTAGTGTGACCAAGGGCACCACACAAGCAAAAGATCGAACCCCATTAATCTGAATGACTGTGTAGAGGAGGGCTACTCCTCCAATGAGTTCACATGCTCATACTGTTATGTGACCTAGAAAATGAGCTTCTATTGGTGTTGGAACCATTATATATTTTTGTATCTATTTGATACAGCAGTTGGCCTACCTTAACTAAGGCACTTAGGTCAGCCTTCTTCAGAATGCTCATTTCGAGAGAAGGATTGGAAAAGGCATTGATATTTTAGCTCCAATAATAGTAACAGGTTTAAATATAACCGGTTTAATGGTAGTAGTAGTAGTAGTAGTAATAATAATAATAATAATAATAATAATAGGTTTAAATGTGTCCCTCAAAGTTCATGTGTTCTAAGCTTAATCCCCAACGCAACAGTGTTGAGAGAGAGGTGGGACCATTAAGAGATGATCAGATCGCAAGTGCTCTGTCTTCATGAATAGATTATGGTATTCTCATGGGAGGGGGTTTGTTATCACAAGAATGGGTTTGCTATAAAAGGCATTTCACCCTTCTTAATACTTCAAGTGAATACTATAATCTACATCTGCCTGACTTCTCTGCCTCAGTGGACTCAGAACTCATCATCTAGGCAGGGAAGAGGGGTACCAGTTACTGGGTGGGCCTCTTGGCTTTGTCCTTACTAGGACCCCACTTTTGACCATAAGTGGGTCATCCCTGTCTCAGACCACCACTCATTTGCCACTTCTGAGCATTCTCCCCAGATACTGCATCTACTTGCTGGACACAACTTGCTCCAGAACCTGCTGCTAGATTCCACATCACCTCCAAAAGGCTCACCTCACCTTGGTGGGCATCTGATTGCCTCTGTTCCCCTCGAGTTCATCTAACCCACTTACTGCCTGACTCCTTTTCTGACTTTACTGTGCTGGGCACACAGGAAGAGCAGGGTGAACAGAAAAGCACACTCCTGTCTTTCTGGATCAGCAGGATCAGAGCGCCAGTCCCCTCCAATCTCATTTCTCCCTGATTTCAGCATATCACTCCCTCCCCGTTTCTCCCTGCAAAATCAAAACATCTGTAAACATTTTGCATTCTGGAATCCTAATCTCCTCTTCAGGACATTTGAAACTTTAATTCTAAACTTGACTGCCACTTTCTTAGTGTTTTCTGATGTTCTGAGAAAGGTATAATGGTACCAAAACCCTACCCCTGTCAAAACCAGTTTAAAGGTAATCTTGGAAGCACTGAGTCAGTGATCCATAGGCGCAAAAGATGTCTGTCATTATGAACAGCTCAAGAGAGAGAACAAATCGCTCTGGTGCTCTGGTGCAGAGATGTTTGTTTTCTCTCTCTAAATGTATAACAGGAAATTAGGCAGTTCACCTTTGCAAATCGTTTGCATACCACTTATGCATGAGCCAGATGGTGCCTCTTTGTTTTAAGAAATTAAAAATGAAAAAGAAAGAATATAAGGAGGAGATTCTCTCCACCTCTTCCATGCCTTATGTGCATACTCTGAAATCTGCACTGGTCAGGCAAGCATGGACACACACTCACACACACACACACACGCACACAGGCCTGGATTATCTGATCTGCATTTAGCTGTATTAGGCAGAAGAGACCAGCAAACTCTTAGGCCCAACTCATTTCAGTAATCAGTGGTAGCAGAGAGGTGCAGATCTGTCCAGGAGTGTCAACTCATGGAGAGACTTTTTCTTAGTGTTCTCACTGTTTGACAAATCACCGCATTCTCCCAAGACCTTGGTCGGTGTATATGGAACAGAAAAGTCTTACATAAATCACTCAAATGTGGACTTAGCTCTAAGATTCATGAGCAGGATCATATAAACACCAGAAGGAGAGGCAAGTACTGATGATCCGGTATTACTATATAAGTTGAATCTTTAAGAGAGACATTTTCTCAGGGTGGTTAATTTAAAGATCCTACTCCTTTGGGGCAGCTGTATGACCCAGTTTATTTTCCAGCGGTCAGGTCATCCTCTCTCTCTCTCTCTCTCTCCCAGGAATTGCATATAGAAATAAGATTATCCCTGGGGTTTTCCTGCTTTGTGTGTGAGGGGAACTATTAAGATAATATAAATAAGAGTTTATCCAATAAGTATTATATTACAGGCTCTTTACACAAATTAACTTGTCTAATGTCAACATAATTCTGTTGAGTGAATATTTTTTGTCCTCACTTTTAAAATAAGAAAATTTAACAAGGTTTTTTTTCTAAAAAATGCATTTAGGTCACATGACATGACTACTAAGCGTTCACACATTAGGATGTTGACACAGGTATGACTGGGCCCAAATCCAAGAATTCCCTTGTCATCCTAACGTATTCCTATATGAATAGTAAGACTTTGGGGGTCATTTTGATGTGACTTTAGGCAAATCTACTTCTACTGTTACAGAAAAGTATACATTAGGACATTGTATATATAAGAATATACATAAGTGAATGTGAAGATATGCTACAAGCTGGTCTTTAAATATGGAGAATATAATATTTACCCACCATTGGTGGAATAAACAGTTTTCCAACAGCATGCTGAGTTTTTACTGTAATCACTACCCTTTCTTATTCATACTTCCATGGGACCAAAGATATACCTTTCAAGCCAGCTGGCCTAAGCCAACACCTGGCCTAGAACTCATGATGAAATTGAGGATACCTGGAGTGTACACATTTTCCCACCTCACTCTCCCTTCCTTAAATTCCAGTCTGCCCTGGCACCCACAGAAATGAGAGAGATTTATTCCCTGTAGCTCTTCCAGGCATAAAGAGCAACCGTTCACAGTTGTTAAAGCAAGGACAAAGAAGTATCATTTGGAGATGTAATATTTATGTTGTTTTCTCTCTTTTAAAATCACAATCAAAAAATAGTAAGTGCACACCCAGAAGCAAGTTTGAAGTCTCAGCACAGTTTAGTTGGATGTGGTTTCCCAAGACCCTTGTGAAACTAGTAAATATCAGCTTGGCATAATCAAACATCTGCCTTGCACAGAAAAAAAACAAGGAGCCATCCCTTGCTCTCATCAGCACCAACATAAGTCTGTGCTCAGACAGGCCAGCAAACCCCATTACACAAAGTATAAAGGCAATTAGATGGTGCCAGCTCCAGCTAGACTCTAAGAAATCTATGGCTCATGGGATAGATTTAGTAACCACACCAATGATTCTGTTGGAAATGACTAAAAAATATGGTCTAGACACTAAAGAATGACTCCAACTTTGATATTTCCTAGCATGTCTTCCCTGGCCATCAGTCTGTGGCTACTGTCACATCATGCCCTCTTTTCCATACCTAGGAATATCTAACATGGCAGGTGGCTAGAAAAGTTGCCAAATTTGCTGTGGCTCTTCTATTGTCCCCATCTTTGGTCTGCTTTGCCTCATGTTCTATCATAATGTATATCATCTCCCATCCTTTGGTTGCACCATAAACAAGTCACTTCTTAACCACAAAGATTGTTTTTCCAACATTCCATTCTTCTCTGAGCCATTGCTAAAATGAAGCATCTTGAATGAGCAGCTTGAATGTCTGAGTGATCTCATTTAGGCAAAGCCATCAGGAGAATCCAGACATAACTGATCTGCATGCAGCAACCTCAAATTTCCACCATCCTGGTCCACAATGCTCAGGCTCTTTGACTCACATTATGATCACACATTTCTACAAAGAAGATGAACAAATGGCTGCCATTCCCCTGGCTAAAGACAAATATTTGTGTCCCCTGAAAGTTCATGTGTTGAAACCTAAGTCCCAGGTAATAGTATTAGAAGGTAGAGTCTTTGGGAGGTGATTAGATCAAAAGGGTGAAGTGTTGTTATAAAAAAGGTACCAGAGAGATCCTTTGCCCCTCCTGCCATGTGAAGACATAGCAAAAAGAAGGTCAACAATGAGCCAGGATGCAGATCCTCACCAGACATTGAATTTGTTGGCACTTGGACTTCTCAGCCTCCAGAACCATGAGAAATAAACTTCTGTTGTTTGTAAGCTACTCAGTTTATGGTATTTGTTATGGCAACCTGAAGGGAATAAGACACCTCTTGACCTCCAAAACATTGTCCCACCCTTTCCTTATATTATCTATTAAAATTCCTCTCCTACCTTCAATGTCCCAGAAATAAATCTTCCACATTTTTTAGGACTCTGCCTTCCATTCAGTTTGAAGAAGGTATCACACAGTGTTCTATGGCCCCGGTTGCACTTATATTTCCCCTTTTTTGGAATAAGTGACACTCATGGCCACTCACCCTTTCCTTGGAAATAATAACACTGTCAGAAGCACTCAGTGATTTATGAAAAGGAGATTCCCAAAGACTCAGGGAAATAAAGTGGGTCTGGGAGAAAAATGATACCTGCTAATGTAAAGTAGCAGTTGTATGAAAATAAAACTGAGTAGTATGGCTCCTCTTACAATCAAAAAACTATTTCTAAGGCCTAACCTCTCCTCTCTCCAAAGTTGACAACAGATAACATGCTTTCTTTCCTCATCCTTCCCTACTCAGCAATATTTTAATCATGTTTTGTCACTCTACTTTGAGTTCCTCTTCTCATCAAGATCTACCTTTTAAACAAGATAATTCTTACTCATACATGGCCACAAAGATAATCTCAGAGAATAAAATGTGTCATGGATGAAGCTAGATCCAAGACTGGATTGGGAGATGTTAAAATGTAGCACCAAGTTGGGCTTGTCTGATTGTGCATTTGTGCATACACATACATATGTATGAGTATGTTTACATAAAGAATGAATATAGATGCAAGTAAGAACACAATGCATATGCTATTGCAGTTTACAGATACAATCCAGTGAAATGTCCAGGAGGAAAGGGGAAGTGGGCTATTGAGGAAATAATAAACAGGTATGTCAAGATGCAGGACAGGCCAGAAGATAACTGGATAACTGATGAGTGCATGTCTGGGCATGAGTGTGTCTATATGTGTGCCAGAATGACAGGATTAATGGACAAAAACAAAGACATGTAAGCAAGGCGCTAGCTCTGCTGCTGAGTCCTACAGCTTACCCTGTAGTAATCGGTGCTGTAGACATCTCTGGACATGCCAAAGTCTCCAATCTTCACCAGCAGGTTGGCTCCAACCAGGCAGTTCCTCGTAGCCAGGTCCCTGTGCACGAAGTGCTGGGAGGCGAGGTACACCATGCCTGAGGCAATCTGACTGGCAATGTGGAGCATTTGAGAGAGCCCTAGCTCACCCTTGGCCTGGCGTGGCTGTCCATCAACAAGGATCATTGCATCTGGTCCATGGGCTCTGTGAGGGGATAGAGAGAATAGAAGGAACAGAGAGAAAGCAGGAGATCAAGAGCAAAGGCCTTCTTGGTTTCCTGTCCTCTAGAATGCACCACAAAAATGAATAAAATTTCCCTTTCCAGCCTGATTATGGCCTATTTCTCTCTACCCAGAGCTATATTATATGAGTGTGGGTAGGGATGAAACTCTACAACCAAATTCCCATCTAAGATGACAGTAGATATATTCAAATGGAACAGAGAGCAAACCTACTCTTTTTAATATTTTACTGCTACCCAGGAGTTTCCCAAGTGCTAAATGTATATAATAGTATAATTAATTAAATAACAACTAACTCTCACACATTCCTATGTGCCAAGCACTACTCTGACTGTTTTAAATATAGTAATTCACTTAATCCCCATCCAAATTTTGAAATAAAGAAATTGAGGCATGGAATGATCAGCTCACTCAGCCCAGAGATCCTAGAATGACCATATGAGGAGGCAGGATTGGAAACCAGACATGCAAAGCAGGGCTTCCAAAAGAAACATCATGAGTGCTTATTATAAGGTCCCCAGGCCTTGCCCTCTAGGATTCTGATTGGCTAGGCAAGCTCACTCATTTGCATTTCTCACAAGCTCATGGTGCTGATGCTGCTGGCCATACTCTTGAGCGGTAGGTCACAATTGGGTTCACACTTCTAACCACTCCACCACATTGCTTAGGACTAGGGTCTGGCAGGGAGACCCTCTGACCCTGAAGCAGAGGTCTGGGGAGCCCCAGGATCCCTTTCATCCCCCCCCCCCAAAAAAAAGCCTGGATTTGTCATACTGGTCACTTAAGTATTCATTCTTTTTTCTAGAAAGCCCAATGAATCATAACCACACTCAGGGCTCTTATTTATGGAGTTGTGAGCCAAGGAGCCCCAGTTTACAGCAAGGCCTCTGCCTGCTTTACTGCTTCTCCAATTTCTACTGAAAGGCACCATTAAATATAAACACATTCATTTTACTATCTCCAGTGGGCTCTGCCTACCTCACTCCTCAGAAGGAGAGTTGCTACATCAGTTCACAAGGAAGGAGGTCATCGGATAAGCCCTTGCTTCTGTCTACCAGGAGAGTACACTCAGCCTGCCTCTAAATACCACCAACATGAAGGAGATGTGAGAGCAGATAGGGCAGGCCTGAGGGTCATAGAGGCTGTGTTTGTGAGAGCAGCTGATGAACCACCTACCAGGATGGGTTAGTATGGCCTGTTGCTAAGAGCTTCTGGTCTCGGCGTGTTCTGGAGAAGCTCAGCCTTGACTGATAGAGCCAAGGAAGACAGATTAATAGTGTCTGTGGGAACCTAGTCAACAGTGGAGGCTAAAGCCCAGATTGTGTTGCAAAAAAATGGCCCAGGAACTTGAACCTTGATTTGGACAGACTCCTTCATGCTGACTTCAGGAAAGGACCCCATGGAGAGACACCAAGGTTTTAGGAGTGTCAGCAACTCCTCACAGAATTGTGTTCACATGCATGCATTCCCTATGCCATGGAGAAGAAGAAGGTGTATTATCTGGTGCTGGCACTGCTCCTCATCTTATGCATTCCTTTCTGGGTTTTGTTGTTGCTGTTGCATTTTTCTTTTTCTTCTTTTTACATCTCCCACCCCTTGCCTTTAGTCTGGCCTCTCACTCTTTATCTTCCATATACTCCCTTTTCTTTTCTTCTCTATTTTATTGTGCATGACAGTGATGCAGAGAGGCATCCAGGAGCTCTCTTAACCCTGCTGGTGTCTCTTGGGGCTGGAGGCACTGAATCTATGGAGAGTATGTGTTGGAAAGTAGAGTATGCCCCTTACATCCCAGAGGAATCGAAACATAGGGAGAGGAAGACTCAGAGTATTGAGAAACTGTTACCTATATTAGAAGCTGCCATAGTTCACAGTTCTCATAAAATAATAGTCATAATTTTAATAACAGCTACCATTGGCTGAACACCAAACTACTTGCAAAAGTTATCTAGGCATTATACATATATAGTCATTTCATACTCATAGCAACAACTCTGTGAAGTAGTTATTAATAGTCATGTTTTCCAGGAGAGAAAATTAAGTTTTAATAACTTGCTCCCGTTTACAACTAAGATGTGACAAATCCAGGATGTGAACCCTAGTCTGTCTCATGCTAAGGGCAGAGTTATCCAAGAAAGAAATCAATTTTATTTGAAATCCAGCTTTAGGAGGCTTATAACATCCTACAAATACTTGTAATTCCTTGGGTAGTCTTTGTGGAAACCTGGCTTATAAGCAGAGTTCAGAAACTCCTTCAGACCATGACCTGGTACCAACTCTTTTTCTTGCTCCTTCAAAACCACAACACCCTACTGAATGCCCTCACTTCAAGGAGATGCTTACCAGTTTTTGGTGACTGAGCTAGAGTCTTCTATATTTGGACTTTGGAAATCTCATTCTCAGTCATAGAATTTAATGAGATTCAAATGGTGGTTGTGGCAGAAACCACACCCTAAGTGTACAGAACTTGAGTGTTCAACCTGCTTCCTGGGACCCTGGGTTCCACAGACCTTTGTACAGCTGCCCCTTCTACCTCTGGTCAGTTTGGAAGTGACAGCTGTGGGGGGTAGAGAAGCCCTAATTCTGCACTAGTGATGAGATGCTGTCTTCTCTGGGGAGGAAAGATCTACCCCTGAAAATTCATCCAGAACTTCTGGCTGAGTTTCCATTCACTTACCAGTTCCATCAAGAACCTCTAAACATCCAGGTGATCTTGCTCCAGGCATGAGAAAACCTTCTTATAACAAATCCATTATTTTTAGAACAATGCTATTCAATAGAAATTTCTATTGATGGAAATGTTTATACTGCATTGCCCAATATGACAGAAACTAGCTACACGTAGCTACCAAGTACTTGGAATGTGGTTAGTGTAACCAAGGAACCAAACTTTTACATTTTATGGAACTTTTATTAGTGTAAATCTAAATTGAAATGGCCATAGGTACCAGACAGCACAGTTCTAAAATTTATTCAGAGAAAATCTGCCCCCTTTTTTCCAACCATTTCTGACTCCTGATGAGTTTGTAGCCGGTACCTTCTTACTCATCATCAAGATGTCTCTGGCAAGGTTTCCAAGAGGAGTATAAGGTACTAGCCTCATTTTGCACATGAGAAACTTAAGGTACAAAAGGAAGAGGCTATTTACAACATTGAGGAGAAGTAGCTATAGAATCTCGGAGTTGCAAGGCATAAATTCGCAAGCTCTCTAGGCTCCTTCTTGGACCTATTTCAGATCCTGCTCATCTTCTCAATTCATTTTGGAATCCAGAAGAAGAGCTCAGGGTATCTTCAACTTGTTTTCCTAGAAATCAGGGACAGAGGCCAGCATCCAGCTGCTATGGAGACAATACAATATATAAGAATAAAAGTGTGCTTCTTATTTCTCATCCTCAGACTTTAATGCTCAGAGGGGAATGTATGATTTCTGACTCTAAAGAAAACCCCAGGGGTTCAGTGGGACTGGGACCTGGTGAGGAGGACCGCAGTCCTTGCTTACCTGAGGAACTTATTCAGGTCTCCATGCTTCATGTACTCAAAGACCATAATGAGGGGGTCCCCATCACCACACACTCCATAGAACTTGACAATGTGCTCATGCTGCAGGTTGGTGAGCAGTTCAGCCTCCCTCTGGAAATCCTTCCGGGCAGCCAGGGTGGGATCCTTCAAGGCCTGGGAAAAACACAGGACACCGGCTTTTAGCAATTTCAGGGCAGCGGGCTATCTTTTCTTCTCCTGGGAAGAAACCTTGCACCACACTCCACTGGGTTCCCAATAAATAAGATTTTAAATGAAATTTAAAGACAGTGAGACACAATCTCAGTCGCAAGGTCTGACCCCTTATTCCTTCAGCGTTTTGATCCTTGTAAAAACAGAAACCCCCTTTCTGACACCCACTTCCTATGCTCTTAGCAGTGATTTTAAATGATGTCCATATCAGTTGAGTATAAGTGGCAGCAGTGGGATTGTGAGGTGGAAGACCATACCAAAGCCCCTACACATAAGGTTTCCTCTGGACAAAAGGTCCCACGGCTAAAATAAAGAAGTAAAATCCACCACCCTGATTGCTTTAACTGTGTAAGTTAGCACATGCCCATAGCCTACTGGAAATTGAGCAGACAGCGTAATAAAGTCTTCTTGTCCTTTCTAGTCCTTGTTTTTAGATTGTGAAGGAGTCTATATTTGCAGAGGAATGTGAACACTGTGGTTTCTGGGATACACTTGCATTCTCCTAATAAGGATTTAGAGAAACCAATGGAGATTAATGGACAGAAGTCCCAGATATGTCCAGGGCAAGGCAGAGTGCTGAAACTCCCAGTGCAGATGGGATGGTCTTGGGGCCACCAGAATGCCACAATTCAGCCATTGTAGGGATGGGAGACACAAGTGTGAGGGAGAAGTGCAGACTGTGGGGACCAGAAAGATTACTACAGAGAAGGAATGTATGTTGCAAGTGTGGATTTTCCAGCACCAGAAGGGGACCACGAGACCAAAGCTGAAGAGCACATCGGAGGGACCTCGGATAGGACACTGTAGCACAGCATTGCTGGCCAGAATGGACAATGATCTTTGAAGGGGAGAAGCCCTTTCAGCCAGAGGAGCAGCCGGTGCAGGGGGACTCCCCCATTTCTCCAGCCTCCCCATGAGGCCAGAGGCAAAAGGGGCCAAACATGCACTCTCTTTAACTGACACAGTTTAATGTCCTCAATAGGCACAACACGAGGCAATGAGGAAGTGAGACATTTGCTCACCATTCTCAGGTTAATGATATTCTTGACAGACTGGAGATTGGTTTGCATTCTCTCTGCTAGGCACCTGATCTTTTCTAGCTATCCAGGCTGACTGACCTCCCTTGTAGAGCATGCAAGAGCCAAAAGGCCTCTCCAACTGGAGACCTTTCTCCTACCACTGCAGTCCCAGTACCTGAAATTCACCAGCTGCCATCGCTCTAGCATTTAAGTAGTGTAAATCTGCAAAAATAAGTTTATCTGGGGTCCATCAAACCTCTCAGTCATTAGTACACATCAGAGATGACAGAGTCCTAGCATGAAAAAGTACCTGGATATCATCTGCTCTCCTGTTCACCTTTGGAGTTGGAGAAACTGAGGCTGAGCTTGTCCTAGATTCAGCCCACATTCATACATCTTAAATGGCAGAAAACTTAGAATTAGACTGGACCTCAGTGATCTCCTGGTGGGCTTCAGTGTGCTCCCAAGTTCAGTAGCAATTCCTCTAGGGGCATCCTGGGGAGTGTGTCTGCCAGAGAGAAATTAAGCCTCACCCAACTTCAACCAGCACCACTTTTGCTTTTTTTTTAATTTGAAGATTTCACCAAAAAAAGTGTTTGATTAAATGATTCTTAAGTTGGCAAAATGTAGAAAGTTATCTAGTGCAACTTCCCCCATTTTACAGATGCAAAAACTGAGGTTCAGAAGGGAAAACTAACTTGCCAAAAATCATGCAACAAGTAATAGCTTGGGTCTGGAGCCCAAGATACTTTCCTGTTAGCACGCCTGCTTGAATTAATTTATCGGATGAATTAGTTACTAAAAAAATCCCTAAGGGAATGGTGGGTAGAGGACTGAAAAAATATCAAAGGGTCAGGAAAGACAAGGGGCATGGGCCGCCAGCAGAGCAGCCAAGCCCAGTGAGGGTGCCAGGCTCACCAGGCAGGCCAAGAACAGAAGCAAGCAGGAGACCCATTCTCTCTACCCACTGCTGGTTTTGCCCAAACCTGATTCCATGTGTTCTCCACTTCAACTCAGCCTGCTTTTTCTGAGAAGCTATCTAATAATAAAGAAATAGGTTGTAGTGTCTACCTACGACCAGACCAAAGACACTGGCAAATTCTGGAGTCACGGTGAGAGACAGCCCATCTTGGTGCCCCAGCTCCCAGCAGTAGTCCTGAGCTGCAAGGGCTGGGGTGTGGGTATAGGATAACTGAGAGTGATTTATTTATTTTCATGAAGAAGAAGAAAAAAATAGGAACCCAGCATGGGTGGGATGGGAGAATATGTAAAGATTTATGTGAATGCTGGATTTATGAGAGGGAAAAGTAGATCAAATTTGGGGCCAGCCAAATGGCCTCTTTCCATCTCTTTAAATCATTCTCTCCCACAGTCTGGACATCAGTGACAGCCATGGGATATTTCCGTTCTCAGTCCTGGAGCAGTACCAGCCAGTGTCCCCCAGGCTGGCACCCTGCACTGTGAAGCAGATATGAGGTCCTCATTTGGGGGATGGAGCACAAAGCAACCGTCCTCTCTTTTGGTCTTCCACACCCCTTCTCCCTGCCTTCTTGATGTGTTTTCCAGCTCATGAGTCAAGCCTGAGGTTCTTACCTAATTGGCCCAGTGAGAGGTGTGGTAATGGGTGTTCTGAGCTATAAGTGACCCCACCCCCAGGAGTTGATATAGTTAGGACAGAGACAACAGGAAGAAAATAATGAAGAGGAAAAGGGGGGCAACCACCCTCTGGTCCCTCTCAGTGGAGTCCACATTCAACACCTTCTTCATGGCTCAAAATGGGTCACCAGTCCATGGCAAGGGACAGAACGAGTGTTTGGAGTAGTCGCAACTGGTGGACGCAGAGAGAGGCATCTTGCCAGAGAGATGCTACTGGTTAGGCCCTTCATGCAGTACCCACAGAACAAAAAGAAGAGGTGGAATTTGTTCTCCTTCCCTCCCTCTCTTTCTTCCAAAGTTTGGGGACATTTCTCTTTCTCGTCTTCCCCTCTATGTGTACCAGATCGCATGTTCCCCAGCTTTACCCTGGGGGAAGGGTTTCTAGTTGGATAGAAGGAAAGCAGACTAGAGAGCAGGAACACAAGCTTTCCAACAGCTCTCAACTCCTTCAGAGACATTTAATTTTCTCCTTTTGTCCAACCTAAGGGTTCTGCTGTTTCCCCTTTTTTTCTTTTGTTGGGGGGAAATATTTTAAAAGATGTTTGGTTTCAGATTTCATTAATACCCTGAAATCCATTTTATAATTTACATAGAGATGCACACATTCCTGAATGTTCAAAGTCTCAAATGATTAAACACACATATACCCCAATCAGTCCCTTTTAGTTATACAAATCAACTTTATTTTAGTCCCTCAAAACCCACTGTCACTTCCCGTTGGTGAGATTCCCAAATAACTTTACCGGGAAGAAGATGGGTAATTATCACATGGGTGTCCCTCTCTCTTCGATTTTCCTGGGTTAAAGCTGGTCATTGGCTTCCCATTGTTTTTAGGATAAAATCCAAACTCCTTAACACAGTCATGGACTCTAGAGGTCTGGTCTCCCCATCTGTCTCTGCCTCCTCTCCTCCTACACACTCCTCCCTCATTCATTATAAGAAGGGGGACCCCAAAAACCTGGAATTATCTTTTGGAGGGCAGGCCCCTCGTAGTTCAGGTTTTCCCCCACCAGGTAAGTGTTCGAGAAACCTAATGGCATAAGTGTACCAGCAAGTGTTGTTGCAAGAGGCTGCGTTTGGCCTCAGTGAATTTGTTTTTGGAGATTCCTTCAACACATTTATCCTTTTCTTGATGGGTGATTTATGATCACACCTGCCCACACCACGCTAAGTGTTCAGCAGTTTTGACCAAAATGGCATGATCCCCATACTCCACTCTCCCTATTCACTGGATCTCACCCAGAACAACTTATTTTGTTCCCCAGATGAAAAAGTCCTCCTCAAAGGAAAATGTTTTGACGTGGAAGAGACAAAACAAAAAAATGACAGAAGCCCTAAAAGGCATCAAAATGGACAAGTTCAAAAACTGTTTTGAGCAGTGGAAAATGCATCTTGATAGGTTTATTGAATCAAATGGCGAGTCCTTTGAAGGTAACTGAAGTTTAAACATGTAAGAAAAAATACACAATTTTTAATAAATAAATTCTGGGTTTGGGGGGGTCTCCCTCATACTTCAGTCTCACTGGCCTTTGTCCCTTGTACCCTCCAAACTTTTTTCTGCCTCTGGGCCTTTGCTGTTGCTTTGGTCAGAAAACTCTCCACCGAGTGGCATTCAAGTGATAGACCAGAGAAGCAGGCACTGCCCATGACCTCTAGGAATGTGAGATCCTACATCCTCCCTGATAGTTGGATATCCAGGGAGACATTTCTGTCCTGGAGAGGGACTTGCCAAGAACTTGCCAAGAATCGGCTGTGATTGTTCCCAAATTCATTCATGACAGTTAAACCTGTTAATGTAATTACTCAATGAATGTAATGAACTGCTCTAGAAACCAATGAAATACGAGTGCAGATTGAGAGTTTTTATGTAATGAAAGATTTTGAAAGCCAATGGTTAAAAATACTGTTAAGAGTGGAAGGCAAAACTATTTTAAAAATTGGGAAAATCATAAAAATCTGACATTCTACACTCAGATTGCTTCACAAATGTTTTAAGCTCCTGCTCCAACTTAAAGTAATTGAAACTAGAAATTACGAACACCCAATAAAAAATCAAAAAGAAAATTCTCCAAATCAAAAAGAACAGAAAAGCTGAAGTTCAGACATCTTGGAAGAAATATCATGCTAAAATCCAAATGACTAAAATCGTCTACAACCAGAGCAAGGATTTCCTACAGACAAATAAATTTTATAGGAATGGGCCCATAAATATTTTAAAATAAGCGAATGCTTAAAGAAAATAAATAAATAATTATTATTTTTAAAATAAGAAGGTATGCAGCAAGAACAGAAAGAAATAAAATTAAGATAACAATAAAATGAAGAAGCAATTAGATAGTTTGTAAATAAAAGACATGGTCATTGAAATTACAACAAAAACCTCCATAGACAGAAAAAACTCCAGACCAGATAAAACCACAAGAAAGAGTCATGAATTGGAAGACCACTGAGGCTCACTCACAGCAGAACATGAAACAACAGAGAAGAAAAATAGAAAAATCATCAAGGAAGGCCTCCTCTTGTAAGAAGCCAGGTTGCCTGGGTTTGAATGCTGTATAAGAATTCTGTATATCCAACAACTATTTAAGAGTGGCCCCACCCATTTAAAAAACTCATGTGCTACATTATTTTAACATCATATTTACACTACTCTGTACAGGTTATACTGTGTCCTGTCCTGCTCCCCTTTCTCTCATGGACATTCCTCCAGTCTCCCCAGCAAGCTGCAAACACCTGAAAAACAAATTGTTATTTCTGCTCCTTTGTTTGCACCATAGCAACTGTTGGACAAAACATTCTTGCCAAATGATTTAAAACCACAATTTTGAGAAAACTTATACTTGTAGGTGCTATACTTGTAGGTGTTCTCTGGAAGAACAAGATTACCCTGCACCAACTTAAAAACGAACTCAAGAGGAAGGACCTTGCAAAGAAGGATTGAACTCTAGAGGGCAGAGAGCAGGATATGCCACTTCTGGGATGTTATCTGCAGGAGAAAGGTGTCTTTTCCAGGAATGATGGCTAGGCAGACCCACTAAATGGCAAATGGTATAAAATCCCAGAGTGCTCATCTCGAATTTCCCAAAGTCAAGGAGAGAAAGAACGTTTTAAAGGATGAAGACAGAAACACCTTTCTGCATCACCCAGTCTGAGTACTACCCTTAATGCCAGACCACACAGGGGAAACATTTCCCAGGGTCTTCAGCCATTATTTCTTTTTCTGCTCAAAGTGCAAAAGTGTTCAGCTCATTCACCAGTCCCCAGATGGATGCTGGAACACCCGGTGGATTAGTGTTATCCTATATGTTAAAAGTGTTGGGGCATTGGGGAGGGAGGGAGGGAAGGAGGTGGGGAAGGGCATGGTAGTGTCATCCTATATGTTAAAAGTGTTGGGGCATTGGGGAGGGAGGGAGGAAAGGAGGTGGGGAAGGGCATGGCAACCCACTGGGTACCAGATCCACTATCGGAGGAGAATGGGCCAGCCAGAAGATCAAACTTCAACTTACTTATGTAGTAAAATCTCATCTGTACCCCACACTCTAAAATAAAAATTAAATTTTAATTTTAAAAAAGTGCCAGGAAATACAGATTCTAAGTACAGGGACAAAATTAGAAACCTTTCCACATCCCTGGTCCAAGCTGTTTGAAGACATCATCATTCATCTGGCCATTCCATGACCGTGGAGACACATTGGGCAAGTTCTTTTATGTCCAGTAATAATAATCATTGGCCTTTTAGGTACAGCACCCTAGTACCTTATTTATTTTCCAGAACAGAGGTCAGCAAACTGTGCTTATTTTTGTTTAAAAAAATGTATATATTGGAAAACAGCCACGTTCACTAGTTAATGTATTGTTTATGTTGCTTTCCAACAACAGGGGCGGAGTTGAGTAGTGGCAATGGAGAGGATAGGGCCCTCAAAGACTGAAGTATTTACTATCTGGCCCTTTAGAGAAAAAGTTTGATGACCCCTATTCTAGATAGGTGAGGGAATTTGACAGGCCATATGTCATCTGTCTAAGTCAACATCCGTAATAATGATAATGATAAAAATAAATAACAGCATTTACTAAGTCTCAAACAGTTCCTATAGTCCCAGTTACTCTGGAGGCTGAGGTAAGGAGAATTGAATAAGCCCAGGAATTTGAATCTAAGCCTGACCAGCATAGTGAGGCCCTGTCTCTTAAAAAAAAAAAAAAAAGCATGATTGGCATTAGTGGGAATTTGCCAGTGGGGGGAGGGGTACACCTCATCAACAAGGGTACATGCATAACGAACATTTGTATACCTAACCCTGAATTGTACTCCACATCTTTAAAATAAAAATAAAATAAAAATGCATAAATCCCAGGCAGTGAGTTAAGGATTTTACACACATTATATAATTTAATCAGCAACATTCTAAGGAGAAGATATTATAATTCTTATTATACGGATAAGAAAACTGAGGCCCAAAGAGGTTAAGTGTCTTGCACAGTCACCCAGCTTCTCTTTGGTTGCAGGCTTTCTGGTGCCCATGGAGACCATCTGTCCTCCACACTGCACTGCCTGCATCCGTGGAGGCCAGGTACCCTCTGTGAACAGAAACAATCTGCAGATACACAGACTATGAATACAGAGAAGTCACAGAAATAAGAAACTGCCTTCACGATAAAGTTTCAGTCATAACCCTCAGTGCCGAAGAAGGGACCCTTTTGAAGTCCAGGTGAGTGTCCTCTCAGTGGGCCACACCTCTCACTCCAGTCCATGATCAGCCCATCTCTCAGGACATTGCGCAGACTCCACACTGACCTCAGAAGCATGTCTCTGCACCCAAGGAAGCCACTCCATGCTCCAGACTCCAGAGCAGGATTCTAGAGACCTATGGGTGCCTTTGTGAGGTTACTACTCTTGTTTGTATCAACCATGTTCAAAGATTTGTCCAACATTGGTGTACAAAGAGAAGCTACTCACTGCCGGAGGAAGGGCAGGAGAGAGCCAATGGAAACTCACATTTCTACTGCCCCAAACAATTTGTCTTCTGCGGCAAATCTGCCAGGCTTGTGGTGAAGGATGCCATCTGGCAGCTGCCAGGAGGAAGTTATCCCTGGGCACACTGCCCCTTGGGGTGTGAACCTGAATCCCACAGAAGAATCTAAAAATGTCTTCAACCTCACTTACTATTTTCCCAGTGCTAAACCTCTGCCTGCTCTACCCCTTACTCCATCTCCTTCTGTCCCCAGTGATGTCCATGTCCCTGAGTAGTGGCCCCTAGGCCTCCTTGAACAGCACACCCTATGTCAGCTCTACTGTGAATGATGGTCAAGTGACCTTCCAGGCACAGACAGCACAACCTACAGAACTGCTGAGGAGGGTGGAGGGCCAGCCCTGGGACAAGGGTGAGCCCAGGGCACAAAAATAAAACCAAGGTTGCTCAAAGGCATAACTTGCTCCCAGCATAGTTTCCTTAAGTACTGCAGCTTTTGACCTCAGAAGCTAAAGGAAGTCAGTTCTGGTTCAAAGGAAACATCATTGACCTCAGAGTAAGGTCCCCTGTTTGCATCTGAGAAAGCCAATTGCTCACCATCTTCTCAAACGGAGTGATACTCTTCCAGCCCTCCCAGGCCTTCAACCATCCCTCTTTCTGGTGCCCATGTGCCTTGGGGGTTTACCTTCACAGCCACGAGCATCTTGTCCTTGGTGGGACTGAGGTTGTAGCACTCGGCCAGGAAGACCTTTCCAAAGGCTCCCTCACCCAGTTCTCGCTTCAACACGATGTCTCTCCTCTTAATGTGCTGCACATCTATAGGAGGGGACAGAGAGGAGGGCAGTGAAGTCACTTGTTTCTGTTGGTGGCACAGGGAGATAGGAAAGCACAGTGGTCTAGGGTAGAGAACCTGGTTCTGAGCCCATGACAGAAAAAGACAAACTAGCACCACAACTTTGGCACGAAAACCGATATTGCCCTGTGAGTTGAGAGTCTGACCTAGAAACAGATCTCAGGGCTGCCACTGACTCACCCTTCACCTCTAAACTATAGCTTCCTCTGCTGGAAAACAAAATCTATAGTAGTTAATGCACAGAATTCTGGTATTAATTTGCTATAGTTGTTGGAGTGAGCATAAAGCAGTCTCCACAGTTACTGTGCCCATGAATCCTCTAGGGATCTTGTTAAAATGCAGATTCTGAGTCAGTGGATCTGAGAATCTACATTTCTAACAAACTCCCAGGTGATATCCATGTGTGGTTGGTTGCACTTTGAATAGCAAGGTTTTCAGGGTGTGGTTGAGAATCCACTTTGCATCTTGCCTCCACTCCCCATTTGTTTTTTGAGTTTGGGAAAGTAATTTAGCCCCAGAGCCTCAATTTCCTCATCTGTAAAATGGGATTAACAAGAACACTTTCCTCGCTGAATTCTTGTGAAGATTAAATAAAATAATCCATATAAAGAGCTTGGCTTGGTGCCTGGGACAAAATAAAACACACAGACACATACACACACACACACAGACAGCATAGTGCTTGGTGCATGATAGAGACTACTGAGGGGTAGCTAAAATTATCTGGGGGAAACCTCTGCTTGGCCAACCCTTCTCCTCTGAAAGAGAGAAAGACCAATAAGATCACAAAAGGTAAGTTCAGAGCTCACCCCAGAACAAGGTCTGAGCACAGAGAAGGGTTGCCACAGCCTCTGCTAATTTAGCAACCTAATTAAAGTCTGTCTGCCAGGAGAAAGCAGAGCTGTGCCCCCAGCCCTCCCACTTATTTGGAAAGAATGCTATGCAGGAGTCATACAAGCAGTGGGTTGGCCAGGAAAGGAGAGTGCCGGAGATTATTACTCACTGACCTTCACGTTAATTGTTCAACAGGCAGAAGCCCATTAAATACCTGTATTCACATTGTGAAGAGCTTTGCAGAGCCAGGAAGAGGATTGTCCCAAATGACTTTGTGGAAAAATGAGAGCTGAAAATCCAGGACCAGGGCAGACTGCCCCCATGAGTGAGGAGTCGCAGGAGGGACAGAGGTGCATGGCTGGAAGGCTTGGGGTAGGCCTGTGGCTAGTTTGGGGATTTCTTTCAGAATAGACTACACAAATCTTTTTTTTTGTTTGTTTTTTCTGTCAGAGTTCTTGGTATCCACAGTGTCCCAGATGACCTGCCCAGCAAGGATTTGTGGGAGAAAGCATTTGCTGACCACCATTTCTCCTCCCCTCGAAGACAGACCCGCAGGTCAACAGTTGCCCGTGGCTGCTCCTCCCAGGCCACAGGGCCGCAGTGCAGCTGCCTCTTGCTGCAGGGCTATGCCCCAGTCTTAATGGCAAGGGGATTGAAATTGGTTTTCTTCTGCATACCCTCTGTCTCCATTTCCCAGCCTCTGAGGAATGGTATTTGTTGGCCTTGGAGGGAAAGGCTAAAGAGTCTCCCACTAAGAGAAAATGGGAGGTCAGGACCTCTCTCTCCGGAGGCCATTTGCTCCTGCTGCCTGATTGTTCCCAGGTGGCTGGTGATGACTCACGCATGGGCGGCTGCAAGGTGAATGTCCTGGCATGGCCCAGGAGTGAAGATGGAGCTGGTGATGGCTGTCACACATTGTCAACCCCATGCCTCTGAATATGCAGGGATTGGTAAGGGATGGAAAGCCAGAGGGCTTGGTTCAAGACCTGGATCCTCCAAGGGCTTGGGCACCTCACAAAACAAAGTAAAAAATCTTGGGTCTCAAATTCCTGATCTGTAAAATGGGCATAGGAAGATAATGTAAAGTTCTACTTACCTATCACCTGAGCATGGAAGTTTGTAAACTTTTAAGTCCTCCAGAATGCAGGCTGTGCTTTAATATTTTCATCATGATTGATACTGATATCTCACAGAATGGGGAAACCAGGGCCCAGTCAGGTATCCCCACCTGGTGGCTGAGCTGGGCATGGAATCCAGAGTATAAGGACATGCTGGTGTAGCCAAGTCACATGAGGAAGAGCCTCCTTTGGCCCCAGATTCCACCCCAATGACATCCTCCCTCTGCACTGCAATAGGGACGTTGTTCTGAAACTTGAGCATGCATCAGAATCACCTAGAGGACTTGTTGAAGCAGATCACTGGGCTTCTCCCCCAGAGATTCCCGTCCAGTAGGTCTGAGTTGGGGCCTGAGAATATGCATTTCCAAGTTCCCAGGTACTGCTGGTATAAGAAGCACATTTTGCGAACCACTGGAACAGGGCTTCTTCGGTGGCATAAGAAATTAGCCAGCTGAAGAAAGACATTCACCTTTACCATCTGGTCTCAACAACTACCATGCCCACGAATAGTTCAGTCATGCCTCACTTCCAGAAGACCAGGAGGTACTCAGGAGTCCTGGACTCACCTCCAAGCTCCTCCCTCTTCCCTAGCCCTGTGACCTAAGCTGAGTCAAGTGCTCCCTCAGAGGCTCCACTATCCATCCAAGCAATAGGAGCCATGCCTCTCTTGCCTCCTTATGTTCTGGAAACATCTGTGCAAAGGCAAACCAATGTTATATATTTTCCCGCGTTCTTAAGTCAAGCTCTGGGCTGGGAGACTCACCAGTTTTCCTAAGAACTTCTCACTCCCAGCTACGGTGAATGCAAAATGGGAATGAAGGGTCTTGACAGAAAGCAGCGCTCTGTTTCCCAGCTGTTGTGCCTGAGTCCCATTTTGGAACCCTTCTTTCTCCTCTCCCTCCCTTGGCAGCAAGAATACCAGGCCCCGAAAGGCTCAGACAAGCCACATGGGAACAGCATACAGGGAGTAGTTTTCCAACCCTCCCTCTATATTCCAAGAGCTGAGAGTCTGGCAGCAGCTGCAAACTCCTAGCTGCAGGAGGGGAAACTCGGACCTCTGTGAGCCTTGAAGGTGGCAGGGGGCAGATGACCACATTACCAGAAGCATGTCTGTTCTCTGCAACCACATGAAAAAGGCTGAGCAGAAGCCTTCCATGGGCCAAAGTATCTTTCCCAAATGTGTAAAAGGACCTTTCTCAGGAACGTGGAAATACTCAGTGGCATAGAACAAAAAAAACCTTGTCTCATTCTAGTTGTCTCCAGAGTGAATGTATTTTGACACTAATACCTGTGCTTAGTCCTGGGTAAGGAGGTGAGAGCTGAGAACAGATTCCATCCCACCATAAATTCTCCCTCAGGAGAGAACTTGTTCCCAGCCATGGGGATAAGAAGCTTGTGAGGCAACCAGGGAGTTTTGGCAGAGAGTGACTGGATTTGGGCCAGATTCAAGGCAAATCACTTCCATGTGGACAGCCCCATGCACCAACAAGACTCTAGACTCCAAAATACCATCTGAGCAGCTTCTTTTTCTGAACCTACCATGGAAGAAATAGAGCAGAGGGAATTAATTTGTACCCAATCTTAATATGTATTCAATACTTGATTCTCATAACAACCCTGAGAGGTAAGTGTTACTGAACCCCTTTCACAGAGGAGGAAACAGAGGCAGGGGTAATTTTCCAAATTCATAGAAGAAAAAGTGACCAGAGAAGGACTCTCTCTCCTTTTTATGGTCTGGTCTGCAAGCCTGTGTTCTTTCCTTTACATTCAGTTGCCTTCACTCTGTCCTCCTCAACTCTATGACCACTGAAATGAGCCAGTCCACAGATGCTCAACCCTCCATCTTCCACTGCCAAGCTTACCCTTACCCAGTTCATCCTGGGATTCTACCACAGCCTCTTTCCAAGGGAAAGGACAAGAGTGTTCCTCCTCCCCGCCCTCCAGAGGCTACACAGAGCAGACAAAGCTCTGGGAAGGAGGGTGTGGCTGAGGGAGAAAAAGCCTCTGCTCAGTCCCTGGGGAATGGCTTGATTAGTTGTTTCATTTCTGATGTCCACGCGTCTCTGTGGGTCCCTGCCTATGCGTACTTTTAGCTCACAGAGTGCTGCTAGAGCTAGCTCTGGTGAAGCCATCTGACCTGCATGCCAAGAAGTGATGGATTTTCCTAAGAGGAGAGGGCATCAATCTCCTTTTACTGCCTGGCTGGCTGGCCCAGCAGAGTCTGGGTCACAAGACCCAGACATCAAGACATTGAAGGGGCGGCAGAGAGGGAAATACAAAGCCAGGCTATGGGAAGACCTCCCAACCTCCAGCAGGGAAGGGGCTGCTGGAGAAAGCAGGGGACTGCTGCTACAAATGGGGAGGGATTTGGGGAAAATGAAAAAGGTTTCTAGGGTCTTTGGTCTGCCTCTTCCCTCACTCCTTTGTGCGAGACAGCCACCAACAGGGTTCCACCAGAGGAAGCCACCTGTAGATCTTCCTGTTCCCACAGGACAACTGGTTCATCCGACACAAATACAGAATGAGGATTTCTGTGTTTTAGTGACTGCTCCAAGAATTCTTCCTCCGTAGTGGAGACCAAGATAACTATTCCATATGTGTGGGATTCACTTCTGGGAGGTCTTCCCGGCCTGCAGCAAGCTTGACTTAGACTAGAATCTCTAATCCAGCTAGGTCGCTGCATACTTCTGGACAGAAGGCCTCAGAGCCCTAAGAGGTTAGCCGGCCAGCAGGGGTTATTACTTGTCCTGCCTCTGTTCACCTGGGCTGCCTCACTGGGGGCGGGCAGGGGACATACATGGGGCCACAGGATACACTGCCATCACTGGATACAGAGGCAACTACTGTTCTGGGAAAATGGAATAGGGGCATTAGAGAAGAGGCATAAACTGCTCAGCCCTGCTGATAATGGATGAAGTGAGAACAACAACAACAACAAAAAACCCTGCCAAAATATCAGTTCTGAAAGGGTGAAAGCTTTGAAAAACAGTCTGTATTGGAATTGTGACTCTGTCAATTCCTAATTGCATCCTATTCTCCCCAAGCCTCTAGTTCCTTATCTGTGGAATGGGAACATGAAAACTGACTTGGCAAAACTATAAAAAGAACTGACATTAAATTTTTAGATAATAGAGACAATATAAAATATTCAAAACGTTGCAGGCATCTAACAAATGTGTTTCTTTCCTTTCTGTAAGATTTTCATTTTGACTAAGAGCTCAACCTATCTCAAACACAATAGTGGTTTGGAAAGAATCTTGAAAAAGGATGATAATTTTTCTCCTAAAATAAAATGGCACAACAAGCCGGGCTCGGTGGCTCAGCCTGTAATCCCTCGCCTGGGGAAGCTGAGGTGAGTGGATTGCCTGAGCCCGCGGGTTCGAGACCCGCCTGGGCATCTTGGCAAGACCTCATCTCTACAATAAATCAAAAATTAGCCGGGCGTGGTAGCGTGCGCCTGTAGTTCCAGCTACTTGGAAGGCGGAGGCGGAAGAATCGCCGGAGCCCAGCAGGTCGAGGCTGCGGTGGCCGGGAGCGGCCACTGCACTCCAGTCTGGGCGACAGAGTGAGACTCCAACTCAAAAAAAAAAAAAAATGGCACAACATTGCCCGGGGTGAGCCAGCCCTGACTCAAGGGTCACCAGCAGTCTGTCTAACCATGTCCGACCTCCTCCTTCAAACGCCAAAATAGTTTGCGGGAGGAGGCTGGTCAGACAATGGAATAAAGACATCAAAAGGCAGAGACAGCCACCTACTCAAGATTGGTATTGATCAGTGGAGAAAAACCAGATTTCCCAGGGTCAGTGGTTATAAATAATGATAATCCTGACTTTGCTGTACATGAAACAGCAAATTTGATCCCCAAAAGTGAGTGTATGTTCTCAGTCAGACCCAGATTGTCTTAACAGAAATTCATTTGCCACCTTGGTGCTTTGTCTAATTGCTGTTTGGGGACCATGCATGTGGACAGGGCTGAGACAGGTGGTGGCCTGAGAGGCTCAGAAACAGGTCTAAGGGCTGGCCCCTGGTTAATGCTCCTCACCATCCTGCCCTCCCTCTTTTCTGGTCCATTCTAATACTCAATTCCTAACTGGTTTCTGTCCTCTTCGCTGAGACGTCTCAGATCTTTCCTTTATGAACTCCATCTCACTCTGCACTTATCTCTTTAGCTTATTGTTATCCCTCTGTGCCCTTATTAATAATAAAAATTGCTGCTATCAATGAGCACTTACCCTGAACCAGGTACCAGGCTGGACACACATTGTCTCGTTCATCTCTACAACTCTCTTAAACACGGTATGTTGCTATCCCTGCACTACAGATGAGGAAGCTGAAGCTCACAGTAATTAAGTAACTTGAACTTCAAGATCCCCTAGCTGTTAGGCATGACCTGTGGGAAGCTAAAGGCTAGACTAAGCAGGCCATCCTTTGGTCATGGCAGCCCCCTCACTCCTGCAACTCCTACTGCAGAATGAGGCTCTGCTTTCTGAACTGGCATCAGTACTTGGTGGAAACCAATAACATAGATAAAAAGAATGTTTCATTTCATCATGGAAACTGTTCTTGCTACCACCTGAGTGCAACATGAGTAGCTGGGATGCCTTTTGGAAATAAAGATGGCACCAGAATGCAGAAATCCAAGACCCCACTGCCCCACCAAGGAACAAATAGTCTCCACCCATTACAAGGTGAGTCCTGAGGGTGACTGTGTGCATGAAGGAGAAGGGAGATTCTTGGCAGGAGTCAGGGAAAGAGGAAACAGAAAGAGGAAGGGAGGATCACTGAGAAGCGTGTGTTTTCTCTGCACTAACCAGACCCTAGGGTCTCAGGCTGCCAAAAAAGACTCCGAAGAAAACATTAATTCAATACCATACATTTAATTACACATGAAATGATGTCTTTAAATGGAAAAGAATAACATTCCTGGAGCTCCAACTGTGGGTGTTTAAAGTGGCAGAAGGGAGAAGAAGGGCCAGTTCTGAATCTTTGAGGGGACAGAAGACCACTGAGAAGGCAGGACCCCTGTCTGAGCCCATAATAGGAATTTCATCTAGCCCTCAAAGACCTGCCCTCACCCCTTCCCTTCCTCCTTCGGTGAGGTCTTGCCTCATGCCAATGGAGGGGCAGGCAAGAAGAGCTAATGTTCCTGTGGTATTGCCTGAGAGCATGACCAGGTGAGAATGTCCCCTGGTCAGTCACAGACCCATTGTAGGGGTCTGCAGCCAACTCAGCCAGTTCCTCACTTGCATGGAAGAGTGTGGCATGGCTAAAAACTACTCAAACAACCACTCTTGCAAAGAAACCCATGGATGATTTACCGATTCGAAATTTTTTAAAAAAAGGGTCTCCTGGGTTCCTGTCAAGGACCTCTTTAAGAGAAGACATTTTGAAGGCTGGAGAGCCAATAAAAGGATTCTGCAAATTTTTTCTTAGAAGTCTGGAATTTAAAATTATCAACCAAATAGGGGAACAATGACTTGGGGATGGATTCCTGATTGAAGGAGCACCAGCACTGTTTGTTGCTGTTGCTATTCTAGGATGAGGCTGGTTCGGGACATTTCACCTAAAGCCTTGGATCTTTCTGCTGGCCAGCCCATGTCCCATCCCAAGGTTTCCTCTCAGCTGAATCGAGGCTTCCCTCACACATTCTTTTCAGTCTGACATCTTTGCAAAGAGGCTTTGAAGGGTTCTGGCAGCTGCTCAAGTCAAAAGGCCTATGTCATATAGTACTCAGGGTCATAGACTGGGTCCAGTACAGGGCCTAACATGTAGTAGGTACTCACTAACTATTTGATGAGTGAATGAATAAATTAAAACTCCCTCTGAAGCCCTGCTAGAGACTTTAGCAGAAATACTACAAAAAGGGAGGAGGAAGAAGGGAATTTAGGGGAGTAGTAAAAAGAAAGGAAAGATGAGTGAGAACGGGAAGGGATCCAGGAAGTCCCTAAGAGCAGACTTATTTATGTTCTGGCTCCAAGACTGCCCTGAGGGATCAAGATCATATTGAACTAGGCTAGCCTGAGACCCACATCCTCACCCTCAGTCTCCGGCTCCTCAGACGTCTAAACAAAGTGCCTCCGCAGCTGGCGCCTGATGGAGGTCTGTGAACACCAGGTCCTATCTGGGGCACGTGTGCACCCTTAAGCTAGAGGTAGCGGTCTAGGACGCCAAGACACTGTGTTCCCACTAAGATGAATAAATAAATAAGACACCCTGCTGTTTCTGGAAGCCTTGAAGAGAGAGGATCAGCAGAGGACTGTCTGTTCTGGGGCAATTTCCAGCTCACGTTTCCAACATAAGAAGTTCAGAGAGTGAGACTGAGGTTCACATGTGTCCCTGCTCCCAGGTGCTACCCCTCGGAGCATCATCACATGAGTTCAGACATCAACTGACACCCCCTGCTCCTGACATCAGCCTCTCTAACCACACCACACCTGCCCTTTCATGCCCACTTCCCGGTCTTTGTGTCACATTAACCCTTTCTGTGGTGAGAGAACCTCTGGCTTTCGTTAAGCGCTGACTGCTCAAGCCAAGAGTAAGAGCAAAGGAGCTCCCCAAGGAAAGCCATCTGGAATTGACAAGTTAGGTGCTGAAAGATGAATCTCAGGCACCAACGGTGAATCTATCCCTCAAAAGACTTGCCAGGCTCCCTAATTCCTCCTTCTCCTGCTGGACATCTCCTTTCCAACCGTACAATGACAAACCCTCACTCCAAATGCCCACACGAAGGACACACCCCACCTCTCAATCTCCCCAGAGACCTTTTCTCTCCAGCTGCTGCCCAGGAATGCAGCCTCGGCCTCTCATCCCTGTCATCTGACTCTCTGTCCCCCACATCCTTCCTATGATGTCATGTTCTTACTAGAACACACAGAGTACAATGTGCTCAAGGCTGTCCTGTCCAGCTCTGGAGCTCTGGACCAAGACAAAGACTGCAGGGCACTTGGAGCTGTGAGATGCAGCTTCACACAGAAAGCCTTGAGGTCAAGACGAGAAACACCTGTGAGGACCACACAACGAACTACAGAAAGGCAGATCACCCATTCACAGGACACACCATTGGCTTTGAAGACTACCAAACACCGTGGATTCAAGAGAAAACTGAGCTCCTTCAGGCAGAAGGGGAAGGAAAGGAGGTTATGAAACCCATATAAAGAGAGGCAGCAATATGCCCAAAGATACAACAACAGACACCAAAAGAAGGACAGAAAGGGGACCTTATAAACAAACACCAGTGTTAGAGCAAGGAGAATGAGGAAGAGCATGGCTTTGGAATGAGGCAGAACTGGGTATAAATTCACACTCGAGGACATATCTTTGGAGGTGGCATTTGGCAATTTACTAAACCAGTCTCAAGTCTTGATGTTTTCATGAGTGAAATTAAGAAAAGATTCACCTCATTGACTTGTCATGAGAATTCAATGAAATTATGTGTGTACAGTGATGCATTTAAAGCATGTTGAATGAACTAATGACTTTAAAGGTTCATGAAGGAATATGCCAGTTCCTCCCTCCCACCTGCTCTCCGCTCAACCCTTCAATGTTCTTCCCTAATTGCTTAAATCTCTCTGAGCCTCAACTTCCTTTCTGGTAAAATAGAGATAATAATAATAATAAATAATAATGATAGTGTGCCTACTATGGAGCTGTGGAATCTTTATATAAGATAAGAGATTAAGTGCTTAAAACAGTTGGGGGGGGGCACATCGTAGGTGCTCCATAGGCCTAATGCAGTTTTTAGTCTGATATTTGAGAACTTTGATAGCCTGACCCAAATCCCTACTTAGACTTTTTCCTCATAAATTCTCTACACAAATGGATTACATCGGTCCAATAGATGAACAAACTGGCCATTCTCTGACCTCTGAGTAACTGCATGAGCTCATGCCTGTGCACCTTCAGCCCAATTTGGGGTACCCATACCCACCTCCACTAGCAGAAATCAACCCATTTCCCAAGATCAGCTTTAATCCCATGTTCACCAAAATATCTCCTTCAGGTCCTCTTTCTTCTAAAAAAGATCTTTTTCTCTGCTCAGAACATCTATTCCTAATGCAAAAATCCCGGTCCTGTGACCACCTCTGTTGACTTTCTGCTACCTACATAATCTCTACTCTTGGGCAGCTCAGAGAAAACAGGAACAAAACATCCTTGCACCTAACTAGAGGGAGTAAATGGTATTATCAGTGACCAGTATTAGATTTTTATGTGATATAATTTAGTTATATTGAGGCATAAAGTTCTAGCTCATTTGTGGGCACAGGGCCAGCTCTTAGATGTCCTACATTCACCAGGTACCAGGGAAAAAAAAGACTGCTGGCATGAGGAAGTCTGTTTACTCCCATTCCCTTCCAATGAGCTTAACGATGGGAAAGATTCCAGTTCACACACCAAAAAAAAATCTAGGAATTTAACAGATCACCCAATTAGGCCACTTAGAGGCCTTTTTTTCTGTAGGAATTTTTTTTTTAATTATAAAGATGTGGGGTACAATTCAGGGTTAGGTATACAAGCGTTGATTATACAGGTACCCTTGTTGATGAGGTATGTCTCTCCCTCCCCTAGCAGTTCCCTCAACTGCTAATCCCACCCCTTCCCCTGACAGTTTCCCACTATGCCAATCACTTTCTTATAGTGTTATAATTGTTCAAGATCCGCTTATGAGTGAGAACATATGGTACTCTGTTCTTTGTTTCTATGATAGATCACTGAGTATGATCGACTCTAAATCCATCCAAGTTGCTGCAAAGTCCATATGTTTGTCCTTCTTTATAGCTGCATAATATTCCATTGTGTATATTAACTTTAGTCCTGCTTGAAGCAGGGGGCAGGGATCAGGCGCCACAGAGATGGTGATAATGTGGTTCTGAAGGGAAGAGTAGGCAGACACAGAGTTTATAGAAAATATAAACGAAAATCCCCATGTGGGATCCTTAACTCCGAGGATCTATCTGCAAGAAAGACTCATCTTTCCTCTTTTTCCCATGATGCTTAAAATCAGGGGTAATTGTGACCTCCTAGGACTCATGTGTGCTCCCCTTGCAGTGGGAGACTCCCCCAAGGCAGTTCTGGTCCCTCCAGTGGAGCTTCCTGTCTTCCCACAGCTGTGTGGAGGGGTGGTGCTGATAAACCTCACCTGCTAATCCCCACATCCTCTCCCTGCCTGGGGGCTGACAGCTTCCTCACTCACCCCAACTCAGCGCAGCTCCCACGTGCTTCCTTTGTAACCCATTCGGTACAAAGTGCACACCCCAATATTTCTAGCCACATCTCTTTTCGACTGACCTCAGTGTTAGACACCCATCCTATCAGACTCTAGTGGAAACCCCTGAACCCCACCTCTGCATACTGAGGAGGCTTTTGGGGAGCCCTGGGAGTCCATGGCTGGGTTCCTTCCAAGATTTATGTTCCCATCTCCAGCTCCCACTCCCAGAACCAAGGCTTCCTCCAGCCACCCTTTGCCTTCCTGCCTCGCCACCCTCTGTAATCCTTCTGCTCTAGTCCTCTGTCTCTCCAGCCCTGTATCAGATGGGGAACAAGGTCAGAGGCCAGAGCCTTGGGTCTTAGCCATGCAGTTTCAGCGTGGGCAGCCTGAGCTCAGAGCAGCCAGCAGATTCGTTCCGCACGGCCTCCGCGATCCCGGATCCGTGCTTCCCCCTGTCGAAGCCCACTGCTCTGCCAGGTGTTTTCCCACCACATCCTCTGAGCTGACTTCCAAGAGTTCCCCCACACCAGATGTTAAACGCACTGGCCGGTAGTTTTCTGGCTTGTCTCCTGAACCTCCCCCTACCCAACAATTCTACCAAAAAAAAAAAAAGGAAAAGTCAGAACTGATGGAATTCCGAGTGCTCTCACCTGACCCCTGGAACACCTCCCCTGGCTTGGTATCTAGGATCAGGACTATTCAAGTTCACCAAGCTCAAGTTTGCTGCTCCTCAGGCACCGGCTAAAGACACCAGCAAACATTTACATGGAGGAAGCTTTGGACCAGAAGATAATTCTTTACAGTTTTCCTGGTACTGATAGAAATGCAGTCACAGAGAGAAGTTTGGGCTTTGAGTGTCAATGTTATTTTTTCTTACCAGTCCTTTGGAAGATCCCAGACATTTGAGGGTCATACGGCTGTTGGAACTAATGATCGGTGGAAAATCAAGAGTAGGGAGAAGTGTTCGTTGAATGTCACCAGATCTGTGCTGCTGACAAATGGGCACTTCTTATGGATAAGCTTAGGCATACTTGGATGGCCCAGAAAGCATCAAGGCAGGGCCCCTGGGGCATCAGCTTCAGGAATCCACATCAGACAAATCAGAAACCCCTAAAGAAGCCATCCTTCTATCCTCTGCAGGTGGACTCCCCCTTCTCACCAACGCTAGGGACTTTTCCTCTCTCATTTTCTGAAGACATTTTTGCTTGATGTGGTGACAACTACACACCCTCTGTGTACTTCAGTCACTGTCACCATAGACCACTCCTGTTTCTCTACTCTTTCTTTGAGAACAAGCTCTTCTCAGCCTCCTTGCCCACCTTCCCCTCCTCCATGGGGGTTGTTGGCTCCATTGCTGCCCCATTCTTTGCTGCTTTCTGCAGCTGCTCTGTTTCTGCCAGACCACTTCAGTGTGTGTGTATGTTGGGTGTGTATGTGTGGTGTGTTTCTTCTTCTCAGAAATCAATCTTTATTGTAGGTTTTCCAGGCAGATGTAAACAGCTCCTGAAATCCCCTCTGTGCAGGGTTCAGGCAAACCTACTACCTGGGCTCCTGGGCTGCCACCACTCTCCTTCCTCCTCCATGAGAGGCCGGTCCTTGGACACAGCTCCCTTTATACAACCTAGCCACCCCACTCCCAGCCCCACAGATTATAACTATGGGAACTATGTGAGACAGGACATTTCTCATACCAGCTCTTTACCCCATAAACTGGCCCTTTCCTTCTGTGTCTCTTCTCTGGGAACTTATCCATTTTCTCATTTTCAGTACAAAAAGTACAGATGCTGAACAACCAGGCACTTATGGCCCCCTCCTGAAATGTGTCTTGTGTCAATTACACATTGAATGTCCTCTTGTATAACTTTCCTTTATCTGTGAGATTTTTGGATCAAACATGTGAATCTCCAGTTATTCCAGGTCATGACTTAGGCAGAATGATTTAGGAAATCCAAGTTATAAAATCAGGAAGGAATTAAGTATTTGGATGGAAGACCAGTTATGGAAAAAAATATTATCTGCAGCAGAGGAAAACCACTTGATAAATATTTCATTGAAATGGAGAGACTCCCCTCAAAAAAGTTTCTAGCAGGCCAGGGTTTGGGAAATGGAATTTGTTTTGCCATGCACGTGGTTACTAATTTAACATGTGTGAAAAGCCATGCCATTTTTTACCTGATGTGCTGTCTGCACTGTTTTAGTTTAGTGGATGCTAGAAATAAACAGATTAATAAATAAAACCACCCATAAGTGCATTTATAAGTTCTCTGACAGCCACAGTGATCTCAAGGGATCTGTTCTTTTATAAGTCCTTTTATATCTCATGCAGAATTCTTTGTCTATAGATTTCCCAGGAGTGTGCTAGGGAGGAGTTTGAACTGTGAAATGGGCAGTTTTCTAGTCCTTCCCATGTGGAAAAGGCAGGGCTGGAGAAGCACTTCTGATGCCATGTTTGAAGTCCCTAGCATTGACCTTAGACATCTCCAGTTTTGTTAACTAATTAGCGGTGTGACACTGGACATTACTCAACCTCTCTGAGATGACATCTCATTTGTTAAGTACAATCTACTGCTGATATTTGTAAACAAATGAGGTAATATTAGTCTGTAAACCCCTTAGTACAATGCCAGGCATCAAATGAGTGCTAAGACTAAAATTTGTTTCTGTCATCTACTCATTTGGGGCTGTCTTGCAACTGTGAACACAGAGATAAGCAGAGACTCAAAGCTCCTAACACACCTCCTACACCTGCCCACCTGAAGCAGGAATTTGTCTGCAGAGGTTTTGGCTGCCACTTTGAGTTGTAGAGAACTCTGACTGCCCCAGGCCATAGATGTTAAGCCCGTTTGCTTGGCTTATGGAGGCTATTTGTTATCTGCTGCACACTACTGAGGGTCAGGAGGTCTGGGAACAGGCAAGGCTCAGGGAAGCTGGAGGGCAGCAGGCAGCAAATGATCAGCTCACAGCAGTGTCCCTGCTGAGAGCCTCTCACATGGACATGGAGAGCTCTGTTAGTGGATGAATGGGACAGTGGCAAGTGAGCTGCTCTGCCTGGTCCCAGTTAAGAAGGGCAGGGAGAGAGATGGAAAAGTCCACCACACCCGGCCTATGAATGACACTTGCTCCAATCCTGCTGACAGGCACAGTCATTGGTGTGCCTGCATGGTGGTACTGGACAGAAAAGAGGCCAGTTCAATAAACACCATCATTTTTGATGATGATGGAAATGAGGGTACTAACCTGGAGTCTCCTGCTTACTCGCTAAGGGGCCATATAGTCATTCAGTCCTGTTAGTATTCAACAAACATGAATTAAAATTATATAGGGTGGGGACACAGCAGGGAATAAGAGACTCCCCTGGTCGTCCTGGAGCCCACTGGTGAGGAGGGGGCTGCAGATGAGTCACTGGGCAATTCCAACACACTGTAATAAGCCCCACGATGGAGCAAGGAGAGGATCCCCAGAGCACCTGGAAGGTGCATGTGACTGGGCCTGGAGTGGTCGGAGAAGACTGTCTACCCTCCCTGAGCCTCAGCTTCTTTGTGTGTACATGTGAGAATATATGTAAAAATGACTTGAACACAACAGTCAGACAGAAAGTGTTCTAGTTCTGTCATTACCACAACAGCAATGAAAATGCCTGAACAACATGCTGCAAGTTACTCCAGGTACTTACAAATTACACCACCCTGGCCAGGCTCAGTGGCTCGGCCTGTAATCCCGCGCCTTGGGAGGCTGAGGTGAGTGGATTGCCTAAGCCTGAGGGTTCGAGACCTGCCTGGGCAACTTGGTGAGACCTCATCTCTACAATAAATCAAAAAAATTAGCCAGGCGTGGTAGTATCCCCCTGTAATTCCGGCTACTTGGAAGGCTGAGGCGGAAGGATCGCCGGAGCCCAGCAGGTCGAGGCTGCAGTGGCCAGGAGCGGCCACCGCACTCCAGTCTGGGTGACAGAGTGAGACTCCAACTCAAAAAAAAAACCCAAAAAACAAATTACACCACCCTGTGTTTCAGTGGGGGGAGGAGTGGTCATTTCAAGAAGAATTATCCAGAGAAGCCCACCTTGTTCTGCTCGCCATTCTTCAAATACTCCAGGCTGTGACTAGAAATCTCTGCTACTGGGGCAGAGCAGTGATTTTATTGTTCCCTTACCCAACTTGCTTAGCTCCAGACCACCCCACTCAACACAACATAGAAAGCCAGACTTCCTGGGATCAAATCCAGCCAACACCAGGTATTTCACTCTGAGATCTTAGGAAAGTTACTTAATTTTTCTGGTCCTGTTTTCTTATCTGTAAAAAAGATATAATAATACTAGAGCCTGCCTCATAAAATTGCCTTGCATATAAATGTGTTAGTGTGTGTAAACATTTAGAAAAGTAAGCATCAAGTCTCAGCTATCATCATCATCACTGTCATCTTCATATCATCATCAAGGAGTTCATTATCATGATGACCACAGTCCCACAGAGGGAGCCTCTACCTTCCCTGTGGGAGGCTGTGTGGTTAAGAGTTTGGGCTTGACTTTTACCCAGACGCCCCTGACACTAGTGTGTTATCTCTTTGAGCCTCAATCCTCCTCATCTGTTAAATGGACTAATAAGAGTTCCTACATTGTGGTCGGATTGAACAAGAGCCTATACAGAAAGCAGCCAGCATAGCACCCGGAACAAAGTGAGCTCTAGGGAAATACAATGACTGTACAACTACTGGGTTAACACAGTGGAACAAATGTCGTTTATAGCAAATCCAACTGTAGTCACTTCTGTTCTGTAAGGAGGGGTGACATACTTCACATAAGTGAGAAGTAAGTCTTTTTGCTGTTCTCTTTGCCTCTTAGAGACTATGAAAGAAGACAGAAATATTTTAAGCTCCTACGAGCTCTTTGTGCTGCTGGAAGTTGGACTTGAAGTTGATGGCCCATTGTTTAGCAGAGCACATTAGTTAGTCTGTATAAATTCCAAAGTAGGCGCAGGCTGAGTAAAGAAAGAACTAAATTGCTCTGGACCTTGAAGTGCAGTCATTGGATTTCCCTAGGGGAGGAGATAAGTGAAGAGAACTCAGGAGGCTTGGGAGAGAAAAAATAGGAGCCTAGCATCTTAGGAGTGGCCTGTTGGTGGGGTGACTGGAGAACTTCTAGGAACAGAAATATCTACAATTTAATATTAGGAAAGTTATCCTGCTACAACGCAAACTTCCCAAGTAATATTAAAATTATAGCAAAAGCCACACCACAAACAAACTCCACATATGTGTGATATTTAGGGCCTAAAACTACACAAGAGGCATGGTTCCCATATTGGAACAAAGATGCAGGAAAGCAGTGGCACACGTAGGATACTGAGACTGTCTGTACTAACCCACCTCAGTGAAAGCAGGAACTCTGAAGGTTCCAGGAGAAGAGCAAGACAACCTCAGCCCATCCCAGCCTAAACATTCTTAAAGAGATGGGTGGAATGTCTATGGAAGATGGAGCTCCAACAATTTCATCTGAGAGATGCTCAGCTGTCATCTGGCTTGTGAAATCATCGTTGTTGTCCAAACCCCTACCCGACATCTCTGCTTGGGTTTCTAGTGGGCTTTCACGTGTAACACAGCCAAACGAGACCTCTTGAATTTTATTCCTGAATCTGATCTTCCCCAGGGTGTCCCTATGTGTTAAGTGGCATTCCCATTCACTCAGTGGCTCAAGCTCCTAGCCCAGGAGTTTTCCTTGATGACTCTTTCTCATAGTGCTCCCAAGCTCATCAATAAACCCTATCAACTCCACCTCCAAACATCTCTCAAATCTGTCCACGTCTGCAGTAGATCCACTGCTCCACATCCAGCTGCCACCGCTCTGGTTCAAGTCATGAGGCTCTTTCACCCAGATGATGATCTCCTAACGGAGCTTCCGTTCTTCTCCATTCCCACTCTTCCACCCCTCATCCCCCATTCTGGAACATGATCAGCCAACCAGAGTTATCTTTTAAAACTGTAAAGTAGGAAACTTGATATCCCTCTCCTACTTCAAATAAGAGTTTAGAATAAGAGTCAAACACACTCTTTCATAGCTTATGGAACCTTATCCTACCTGGCCCTCTGAGATCACCTCCCATCCTTCTTCTACCACCTTGCCACTCTATCCACTGTTCTTCCCTCCCTTCTCAGCCACTCCAAGTTCAGCACCACCTTCAAGCCACGATATCAGCTACTACTTGTCCCAGAACACTCTCTCCAATCTTTTAATAGAAAAGTCACTTATAATGCACGGCGCTGTTTCAGTTTTCATACATTTTACTATCACCATTGAATAATTATTGTACTGGCTTATTTGTCTATTTGTTTGTAATCTGGCTCCCCAGTGGAACACCAGTCCCATAAGGGCTCTTCTACCCGGCACCTCCACCACTGCCTGGTAGGCAGTGTTGCTCAACATGTATTAATTGAAAAGATGAGTCACTTGCCCTCGTGGGTTTTCTTATAATTAATGCACAGGCTCCTGTGACTCTCTGGAAACATCAAGTGAGGGCTGAAGATCCACTACCAGCCAAGGTGGCTGCAGTTTCAGCAGATCTGAAGTTTAAAACCAAGGCGGATATGCCAGTTACTAAACCAGGGCAGTGCCCAGCCAGAGAGCAATCACAGCTCTGAGTTGATATCGAGCTTAAGACAATAGTCATCTGATCATAGAATCTACCAGCAAATACATAAATGTTAAAGTTATTGAAAATCAGAACCTTGGTTTTCCATCTCCATGGAACATCCCACTTGCTTCTCAACCTGAGGCCCTACACTTGAGCTAGAACTTGTCACAGCATTAACTCATTAAAGCATTGACACCAACACAAAAGCCATTTCATCAACTAGGATGTCCTCAAGTGTGTGGCAATTATGTGGGCTCTGTGAATCTCTTCATGGGTAATGGCCAGGAGGGGGTCAGGCATGGAACCTCAGTCAATTTTTGGGACACATGGCAAGCATCCTTGTATTGGGCCAGCATATCCTGCCATGCCACCAAGTTGAATTCTCAGCAGAATGGGAAACTAGGGAGGAGGAAGAGGGTTGCCTGCTGCATATATATCCCCTGATGCATCTAGCTAAAACAAGTATGGAGCAGACTCAAAATTCGGTTATGATATCAAGCAATAATTAATGTGTAAAGCAGTTGAGTTTAATCTTGCATGGGTAGAAATAGGCAGTGTTCTGAGTCCTTTATAAATGAATATCTGTTTATCAATACCTTGTTTGGGCCCCTTCTCGAAGAAGACTAATCCAGGGCCTCCTCCTTTCAAGAGGACCACAGCAAAAAGCTCCCAGAATAAACTGATTCATTCTCAGAGGAGCTAAGGAAATAGGAAGAAATTCCTTCAATTCCCTCTCTCTTTAATTCTAATTATTTTCTCTTTATTTTTTTCTTTTGTCTTAAGTGAATTAATGTTCTCCTTGTCTCTCCCTCCCAACCCCAAAGGTTAAAAATGTTCCACTCAAGCTTTTGTCTTCCGTTTTTTTCCAACTACTTTTTAGCAACTGACCTATCTGGTATTTACCTCTCTTCAATCCTATAAACTCTTCTTTCCCACTAACTTCTCACCTGTAGGATTAAGTTCCCCCATCCTAATAAAAGCGTTCCCTTGACCCCACCTCTTCTGGAAATTACTCCCTCTTCCACCATCATCACTTCAACTCATTGATGGGTAGTGTACACAGCATGTCATCTAGCATTCTTCACTCCCCACGCATTTCTCAAGCCTTTACAGTCTTGTTTCTACCATTTCACTCCACTGTTACATCTTTCATAAAGCCACAGTAATCTCCTGATGCCCAAGCCCAATTGCTTTTTCTTAGTCCTCATTCAGCACAGTTGAATCTCAAGTCCTTCACAGGCTGACCAAAGCCTACCTGAACTCTCCAGTCATTAGCTACCTTGCACCTGACTTGGGGTACTCACTTATCTTGGCAGAAGTGGGTATGATCAGGATTCTGAAATTCCAGGAAGCCCAGAACATACAGGTATTTACCACAATGTGACGTATGACTTCATTGTGCACAGCCATCTCCCTATGAAGCAGAGACCAGGCTTGAATTTTCCTTGTAGCCATGATGCATAGACTGCACTTGGCACCAACTTTAGATACTCATTAAACCATTGACTGCCGTTAAAAGAAGAACATGTGCCACTGACATAAAAAATAAAAAAATTTTTAGAACTGGGTACACTTCCAGGGAATTTGGAGATGCTACTTCCAGGAGCACCTTTGAAAGGAAAGGAGCATTTAGTTCATAACTTTTAAAAAATAAATAACTCTTTATTGAGCACCCACTGTGCTGGACCCTATAGCATTAGTAGATTTGCAGGTTGGCATGCTGGCTGTAGCAAGAGCTGAGTTTGGAGATGGCAAAGTTAGGCAGGCAAGGAGCAAGCCAGGTCTGAAGTGACTGCAGTGGCAGGGCTGATTCCCGAGTGTACACCGTGCCCCGCTGAGAGTTCATGCTTCCCCTCCTGATAGCTGGAGTGGGTCCTGCCCAGGGTATTCCCAGGCTAAGCAATGGATGAGCACTGTTGTGTTGGTGAGAACACCAGACCCTTTGGCCTGATCAGCAGCAGCTCACTCCCACTCCTATCCCCCTATAATTGCTTCTTTGTAACCCTATAGCAAGGAGAGAGAGGAGCAGGCTCTCAGAGTTCTTTGCCTTGTCATATTTCTTTGATTCCCGTCACCTTGGCTTCCAAGACAACACCAGAGAGCCTCACACAGTGGCCCACACATGCCCAAGCAGACTTCCAGAACTGGCATCTAATATCCTTCTCTCAGCCTGGCGGATAGGAAGGGCCAGCACCTAAGGATCTTGGAATGCACATGGCATCTTGGCAGTCACCTCTAACAGATGACCCACAAACAGCTTGCTTGGGCTGTAGGAAGTGACATAAATCTAATTGCACTCATTGGTTTCAACTTCAATGCTCCTCCCAAACCCAGTCTTTTCCCCTTCCCTGTTGCCACTAGATCTTGATCCTTAATATCACCCTCATGCTTGCCTGTGCCCTCACATGTTTGGACTCATTCTGCATCATCTGTTCTGCTGTCTATGGACATTTCCTTCACCCAGGATCTTATCTCCAGCAGGCAAGAGGCCCTGGAACACAGAAGAGGAGAAGGTACATTTCTTCTGCCCCTCCTCTTCTGCCCCATCCATGCCCACCCCCAGAAAGAGACTAAGGAGCCCATTAGCAAAAGAGGAAAAGGCATGATGGAACTACAGCATAGGCTTTGCTGTCCCCTCTGAGAGTTGCTAGAGAGAAAACATGGCTATCATTTGGCCTCAAACACTGCAGATTTAGATAATCTCATGATGGATCTCTCCACCACTTCATCTTTCCTGTTGCTATTTTCTTGAATTCCCTCCAGCTGGTTGACTTCTTTCCAGGTTGGACCCCTCCCCTGCCTGGCGCCTAGATCAGTGGGTTGGCTGGAAATGCCTAGCTTGGAATTATCTGTGGCCTTTTTACGGCCAGCTTCAATCTCTACTGCCATGTCCCACCCAATGTGTTCTCAGGAGACCACCCGCTTAAAGGCCAGGACAGAAGGTCAGGATTCATGGGTACTACCTCCCAGCCCTCACCCTGACCTTGAAAAAGGCATGGTGTCATGCTTGGCTAGCCATCTGTATGACATATGAGATTAGAGGCTTCATTCAGAATCCCATTAACATTTCTGGACTATGCAGCTTAGAATTCTCACTCCTAAAATGTGGTAAGGCTCTGGCCAGAAGAGCCCTTTTGAGAACAACATTAAGTGAATGTTGGCAACACTTTGAAATCACCTGAGAAAAGGTAATGACCCTGTATTCACCAATTTTGCATCTTGGGATCTGAAACAATCATATTTCAGAAGGAGATGGCTTCCCATATGTGAGCTCTCTGTTATAAGATAGCTGTCCATAGGAATCTCTAAATATGTCCATAGGAATCTCTAAATATCCAGAGGGGTCTGGAATGGGCCATATGGTAGGGGTGCAGTGACACACAGCACCTCGGGTGAGGGATGCCACTGAGACATCATCTTCATTCAGCTTAGCTATCAAAAGTACCTAAATACCTGTGCTGGTGTTGACATGAATAGAAAAAAAACCAAAACAATTCAAGATTTCAAACACTGGAGATCAATCAAATAAATATAGTATACCTACACAATGGAATGTTATTCAGCCATTAAAAGCCATGGCGTGCCCCTCTGTTTATTGATGCTATGGAGAACCTCAACCTCGTATACAGACAGTCCTCCACTTAAGACAGTTCATCTTAGGATTTTTCAGCTTCACAAATGGTGTGAAATTCTGTTTTTCATTTTTAGTACAATATTCAATACATTACATGAGATATTCAACATTTTATCATAAAGTAGGCTTTGTGTTAGATGTTTTTGCCCAGCAGGAGACTAATAACATAAGTGTTCTGAGCACGTTTAAGATAGACTAGACTACGCTAAGATGTTTGGTAGGTTAGGTGTATTAAATGTATTTTTTTTTTCTTTTTGAGTTGGAGTTTCGCTTTGTCACCCAGGCTGGAGTGCAGTAGCACGAGCGTAGCTACTGTAGCCTTGACCTACTGGGCTCAGGCAATCCTTCGGCCTCAGGTGTGTGCCACCATGCCCAGCTTTATTTATTTGTGTATTTATTTTTATTGTAGAGATGAGGTCTCACCATGTTGCCCAGGCTGGTTGTAAGTTGAGGAGCATCCATATTATTCTTTGGATACACATTGATATAACCCTACATGATCTACATATGCAAAAAAGATGTACCAAATAGATTATGGGGGTTATATAGCTCTGTGTTAATATTATGTTTAGGTTCAACCATGTTTATTTAGATTAAATATATTTAGGATCAGTCTATTGCAGTTATTATAAGAGCAAACTATTGAAAAATATAAATATATTTGAAGACATTAATGCAATAGAATAGTATGCATCTCTAAAAAAAGAATAAGGACGTTCTCTAAGAGCCCCAAAAAACTGGAAAGAAAGAATACTTAAAAGTTCACCGCAGTATGCATGATATAGCATCACTTGTGTAAAATAGAGAAAAAAATAAGCACACATATTTATATTTGTTCATACATAATTTGCTTAGATGTAATTCATAAGGACAAACAGTAACAGTGGTTATCTGCATGGTAATGGTGTTTGTGGTAGGAAGAATCTGCAGATGAGAGACAAGTATAGAAAGGGAAATACTCACATTTTACAGAGAGATAGATAGATTAATCTATACCAATAATTTGAGACAGATAACAATATTGAGGTAAACAATACCTCAATAAAGCTTTTATATACAGTATTTTATATATTTATTATATGAGGGGTGCAAAAAATATACACACATTTTAAGAGATGTTATCTATTTATTATTTTTCAAAGTTGAATTAAACTACAGTACCAATGTGTAGTATGATGTTTGCTCAATTGTGCTTCTGCCATTTTCTTTGACTGCCCTGCTTGTCGTATGGGGATGCTAGCATTCATTTGATTATCACCATCTTTTGAGTGAATGTCATGCTTAAAATATGTATACATTTTTGGCACACCCTGTATATTAGACATAAACTTCATTGAGTTTCTATATGTAAACTTTATTTTACACATCATCCATTATATATTTATTTTGTGTATAATATATATGTAAACCTCATTGAGACATTATATGCCATAAAATTCACCCATTTTAATATACAGTTCAAAGACTTTTAATGAATCTACTGAATTATGTAATCATCAGCATAATCAAGTTTTAGAACATTTTCATTACCCCATTTAGATCCCTGGGTCCATTTACAGTTAATCCCTGTTCCCAACACCAACCTTAGGCAGACACTAATCTAACTAATCTCTATAGATGATCTCTCTTCCTGACATTGCATACAAAATGGCATCATGCAAAGCACAATATTTTGTGCCTGGTTTCTTTTCCTGAGCATTTTTTTAAAGGGTTATTCATGTTGCAACATGTATCAGTACCTTATTCTTTTTTAATGTTAGGTGGTAAACCATTATATGGATATACCACATTTTGTTTATCAATTTACCAGTCAGATCAGTAGACACTGGGTTTCTCCACTTATTGACTGTTACAAAAATGCTGCTATGAATATTTATATACAAGTTTGTGTATGTGTGTGTTTAACCATGTGGTGAATATATTACTTATACCAAAATTCTAAATATTGCAAAAGCTCAGTTAAACAGCGAATGCAAATGATCTCATAAAAAAAAAGGAAGTAACAAAGTAATGCGTGTGGTGCATGTGCACATAAAATGATTTGATTCTTTTAAATAATTAAATAAGTACATAAAAGAGATTAGAAGGCAGAAAGCTAAAATGTTAACAGTCTTGTCTCTGGGTGATGAGATGGTGGATAATTTATGTGTTTGTGTGTTTTTCTGTATTTCACTGAATTTTCTACAGTGAATATAAATTACTTTTGCAATCAGAAAAAAAACACAATGACATAAGAAGGAAAAAACATCATTCCCATTCAATTTCTCAAGGGTCCTTACCTCTCTGTTACAGAAAGATATCTTCATGATAATCCACAAATGGGGAGAGGGTAGGGGGCAGCCCCCTCTCTCCTTTATGACACTGGTCACAGCATCCAGAAAACTGCAGATCCCCAATAAATACCAATCAATTGTGAAGACTTTGAGATCAGTGTCCATGGCAACCTGGTAGGCTTGTTGGAGCATTGCCCCAGCATGGAAATGGCCCAGCAGGAAGAATTTCCATAATTGTCCACCTTAGGCAGCCCAAAGTCACCAAAGGACCATGGTGTTTAATTACATAGCAATGGAGTAGGACTTCCCAAGGCTGGAAGAGACTGACAACTCTCTAAACAACGAAACCTTTAAAGTCTTAACTGACTATTTTGATTGTGAGATTCCCTGAACTGCCATTTCTGTGCATATATCTGCAGATCAATGTCATGATTCAGTATTTTTTAAGAACACCATTTAGGAGCTAGGTGTCCTTCCTCTGTGCTTACCTTGTGTGTAATTTCATCACATTGCTTCTTAATTACTCACTTATATCTGCACCAGACCTATTCCTTACATTTGGGACAAGGCAATAATTAGAAGTTCACATCACATGTCTAAAGATTTAGAAGTTATAAATCAAGTTAACACACTGCTAAGTTAGATATGGTATATCCTCCCATCCTACAAAATAGATCGTCAGAACAGCCTGAAGGGCTAGGTATGACTCTAGGTGTCTCAGGCTTCTTGGAATTGTGAGTAGAGACATATAGTGCTAGGGGTTTGGTCCCTTGCCTGTTCCTCTTCTCTTCTGTCTCATCTTCCATCCCACAGCAAAAGGAGTCTCGTGGCACTTGGGTGTACACTCCATCTTCCCCCAATCACCCCACCATCACATTCCTGCTGCCCCCAGACGGTGGTCCCCAGGCCAACTTCTGGACTAAACAGCACACACTTTGGAGAATGGACCAACAAAGAGGCTTGCACACATCCTGAAGGTGGACTGAAAGCTATCTGGGCAAGGGATTCTGTTTTAACAGGCAATGAAAACATTATCTAGAAGCAGGATGGGTCGTAGGCTCCAGGTGGTCACTTCCCATGGCCCTAAGACTCCTGGTCACTGAAGGAGGGCCCTTAAAGGTGGCCAAGTCCCTCTTGTCGAAGACTCATGGATGCTGGTATATATTCTCCCTAGACTGAGGTTTTTCAGCCCTGACACTGTTAATATTTTGGGCTTAACAATTTATCATTGTGGAGAACTGTCAGTAGTACCCACGCTCAGTTGTAACAACCAAACAAGTCTCCACACATGACCCTCGAGGAACAAGATCAGCCCCAGTTGAAAACCACTGCACTGGTGTGAAGCTCCAGAAGACAGCAAAAACAACTAACTCACTTAGTAGCAGAGTGCAGAGCAGATGTTCCAAATATGTTTGAAAGATGAATTAATGAACCAACATCAATTCATGATCTCAGAGGCAATCTAGAAAGATCCTCTCTTTTTGGTGAGTATTGTGAAATAATCACACAGAAGAGTAGTTCTGGCTCTCTGGGGTATCAATGATGAACAATAGGAGGCATGAGCACTGTCACCTACTCAGGACCCTATGATGAGTTTGCTCTCTCTGCTAGGTGGTGTGTGGCTGCTATACAGAGTTAACCTCAGAAAGTGTCCTTAGACATTAGGCATTTCATTGTCCAATCTTCCTCAACCATATCTGCTCAGGTTTGGACAATGAGGGAGGAGGTGCTAGGGTCTCTAAACTTTAAATAGACACCCTTTGGGTTTTGGTTAGAGCATGACGAGCCTCACATGTTCCTTAAACAAATCCAAATGTGATGCACAGTAACAGCTACAGTGCGCATAATGACAAGGTACCCCTTATCTTAATTCTTTCATTCCCTGCCATTCACTCTTCCTGCTCTCATCAATGGGATTTTGCAAACCCTGTTCATGTTGAGTCTTTCAATCAGCCAATAATGTTAACTACTACATTAAGCCCATGTTCTTCTCCAAAGCAAGCAATCAGTCACCACTCAGTGTTCTTAATAATAGGCGAAGTCCTTCTTGCATATTTCTCACATTCCTAGGAAAAGCACATGCATGGTTGCATCCCGTTTGGTTTAAGTCTACACTCCTGGGGCAGTCGGTGATGTTTGCATGCAGAAATGGGATTCTGACATACCACTACACGTGGATCAAAGTGCATGACTGGTAGATTTCACGGGCACCAAGGGAACCCAGATTTGATTGCAGAGTCTGTGCGTGCCTGTTTTCCCTAGAGCAGCATGTCTCAAAATGGGATCCAGAGACCCCTGGTGGCCCCAAAGACCTTTTTAGGAGATTCATGTGTCAAAACTATTTTCCCAGCAATAGTGAGATGGTCTATGCATTTTTTTCACTCTCGTCTCTCACAGGTATTATTCATGCAGTTGTCCAGTGGTTTCCAGACATGTGATGATGCCATTATTCTGACAGCTAAATGCAATGTATTTGTGTGTGCTTGGGTTTTTTTTAATTTTTTCACAGTTTTAATTTCAAGTACAGTGGATATAGATGGATATAACCCACATAAACAAAAGTTCTTTGGGGCTTCCACAATTTTTAAGAGTGTAAAGCAGTCCCAAGACCAAAAAGTTTGAGAACGACTGCCCTAGAGCAATGATATGGGTCCACTTTCTACATCATAGCAAGTAGAGAGTAGAGTAAAAACATTTGGAAGACCTTTTGGTGAGGCAGGATAAATCACTGAGTGTAAAAATAAGTACATTACCAGAGTTTTATAACAGGAGTGTCACTATGACATTTTAACTGCAAAATGTTCTGTAGGTTCTTCAAGGTGTAAAAAACAGGTCTAGGAAATAAACAAAAGTATTGATATTTTCAATAAAAGCAAAACCTCCTAAATACGACATTGCTGGCTTTGAGGTTTACTGATGATGTGATTTGCACTTGACTAGCCTCACCTCACCACCCCCAAATGGTCCAGAAGTTGGCTTCATTTAAATAAATTACATCTCTGAGAGTGTCAAGGGTGTGCAAAAGCAATTAGAAAGAGAGTGACTGAGAGTGCATTTGTATCGTGTGGAGAGGGAAGAGAGAGCATGTGAAGCTTGTAATTTTAATTGTAACCACAATTTGGAGATTATTAGTGAATTTCAATTGCCCATGCTATAGAATCAGGATATGATTATCAAGAAGCTTTTATTAAAACAATAAACATCATCATTGGCCAAAATAAACAGATGAAAGAACCCATTCCCTCCAGCTTTACCGCTGATTCTCCAACCACTTTTGATTTACCCTTTTAAAATTTATTTACTTTTTTTTTCTCACATAATATGGATGCTATTCCCCTCCCACCCATCCCTCACCTGGCTTCCTGGCACCAGGGTATTTTGAAGACACGGCAACATCCTTCATATGCTCAGTATACCCAAAGGATAATTGTCTCCATCTTGCAGATGGAACGACTGACAGATGAAATTTACTTTCCCAGATCTACTTAACCAATGGGTGCCTAGGCCCAAACCAAGATGCTTCCTGCCTTTACTGCTGAATCCTTACTTGAAGAGATATAGGCTGGACGCTGACAAGGTTAGAAGGAGACGACACTAAAGGGTATGCTGGAGACCCTTTAAGGGAAAGAGATAACTACTGCTTCTTGCAAATGTCATTTCTAGACATTGCCTCCCCCAACTAGCATATCAAAGGACGTGAATTCTCTTAATTGAAACAATAATAATAGATAACTCAGGGAGAGGTCAATAGCATGTCACCAACAAGAAGAGTTCTACCATTTCAAGGCTGGGGCAGCTAAATAATGGGCTGTAAACTGCCATATTAAACCCATCCACTTCTCTACAGCCTGCTTCCATATTCTGTGCTATAAATAATTCAGAGTTTTCTTTTTTCTTAAATATCACAAAACCAAGGCAGAATCTTTATGTGAAGGATTCTGCTGTGTCCCTCTCTCCCTCCTCCTCTCCCTCCCTAGCCAGCCCAGGAAACTCCCTAGAGAAAGACCCCTCAAGCTTTAACATTTATTCTTTGACATTTCAGACTATTTGTTAGGCAGAGCTGCCTTCTTGAGATCAAAGTCAGAAAATCTTGCCGAGAACTCCCGCTTGGCCCTGTCCAACTGTGACAGAGAGGGTCTATTAACCCCCAAGCATCCCCTTTCTTCCACATCCATAGAAATCCACTGATCCTCAGCTGAAGGGGCAGCCATCCCTTTCACTCTGCCCACCTGATACACCAACACATTCAGCAGAGAGAGAAGGATCAAAAACCAAAAAATGTCCCTGGCTAGGAGACAAAAGTGACTCACGAGACATGGCATTTGGGGCATCAGTCCAGGTAGAGTCTCTTCCATGAGGATAAGCGAACTCTTTACCAGCTACTCAGAGTAAAATATGAAACCAGGAAAGGTAACTTACCCCAAGTCATTTTGCTAGTGGTAGTGCTGAGATTGGGATCCAGGTTTTCATTGCTGTGTTCTACCCCTAGGAGAGGTCACCTCCACCAGTCTGGGAGAGTGGTCAGGTTTAATGCCGAAGTCTCAAGCTCTTTTGTGAAATGACTTACCATTTTCTTCTGAGATGACACAGTGAAGGTTTCCTGCCCTTCACAAGGGTGTCTACCTACCAGTCACCAGAATCTTTTCTGAGTATGCAAAGGGAAGACATGAGGACTAAACCAACAGCTGGGTAGAAGTGCTGGGTGTAGTTGTGTTTTAATACAAAAAGGTGAGTGACTGATGAACACATTCTGCTTGGTTCCTCTTTAAAAGTTTTCTATCACACCACAACCAAGGGTTTCCAATATATTTGAGTCTATTGATAGATGTTAAGCAAAGACTTTGTTTAATCAGAATTGAAAAGTGGTAGAATAAGGTTTATTTACAGCAGGATTTTTCAGAATCTTTGCTGTCCTAATGCACATTATGAATCTATGGCAACTGGCCATACCACACAGCATGTTCCAAAGATATTTGATGGATCTTCAGCATATCATAAGACTAAAGGGAAACATTGCTGTAGTCAACGAAAAGGGGAAATTCTGATTCTCATCACACCAGTTATCTCATAACTGGAGGAAGACAATAAGATTTTTCTACAAGTTAGGGATTTAAAATTACAGGAGAACCATATTGCAGTAACTGAAGTTCTGCCCAGAAAACTGATCAATTCATGCAGGATAACAATTGGTCAAGTGGTTGACCCAATAAAATTATTAAGATGGCCAAAGACACCATCCTGAAGATGCACTGTAGGATTATTCTGGTCTTCTTAATGACCAGGTTGGCATTTGGTACCAAAGGTACTATGCAGCAGTCATCTGTTATGGTAGAAAAAAACTGCTAAATTGATGGCCATAAAGATTGAATGATTCCATGAGTCATTTAAACATGAACTCAGAATTTAAATTCTCCCAGGAAGGACATTCCCGAAATATATTCTGTATTGCTGGTGCCTCCCCTGCTGCCCAACGAAGGTGGGAAGTTCTCCCTGGCTGGCTCTGTATCTGGCTCCCTGAAGGGAAAGGCCTGGGTGCAGAGCTGTGGCCTTCAGATAGGAGAAACCGGAGAGCATCACCAATTCTGGCAATGCCTTCCTGGCCAGGGTGAGTTGTCAGAGACTAATATTCATGGCAAAAGTTGCTTCAGATTTACTCTCAGGTTCTCTGTCATATAAGTTTTCCCTTAGAATTAACAGCAAGAGAATGCAAAAACTTTGGTGTATATATAATTCATAGGTTGGATATAATTACGATCTGGCCTGTGTTCTGGAATTTTCCTTCTCCCTAAGATGTTTTGTAAGAAGGTCCTGGAAGAGGTACCTACATTGGTAGGCCCATGGGACACAGATGTTAAGACTCACCCTTGCCTAGACTTTGGCAGCAGGAAGACAGACTGCTTGTCTGACTAGGGCTGTGAAAGACTGGAGGTGAGACTTTGTAGGCCCAAAGCCCTGGGAAACAGAGGTTAAACCCTTTCAGCTTCCAACTCAGGGACACTCTATGTCACATGCTCCTGACACCCTCTGATACCCTCAAGAACACAGCTGTGTGAAATAAATATTTCCTTAGGCCTATGCATCTGCTAAGGACCATGTTACAGACTCTGAAGACAGACCCCATCCCTCTAAGAGCACATGTGCCCTGTCTCCAACCCCACACCCTCTCTTCTGAGAAGCCCATTTGGAAGTCAGAGTTTCATGACTTTTGGCCAAAGACTATTGCAAGCCTTATAGAGTAAAGAACATGGCAGTGTGATTTTTTTTAAAACAACATCATAAGGACAAAAACAGACTGAATGAAGGTAGTGTAAGCTTCAGAGTGAGAAAGTAGGTGGCCTTTCAGAACTCTGTAAAGAAAGTATCACCAGGCCATATTTGACAGCGGTAAAGTCCCTTTACCCTTTACCAGCCTGAGTCCTTGTCCTTCTCACTGCAGAAGGGGACAAGGGAGAAAAGAATGTGTCTTTTAAAAGGAAATAGGCCACTTGCTCTGGTGAGGTCCCCAAAGGCACAGTCAGGCTTCATTTTGCTGTCATGGCAACAGCATGCAAGTGGTAGAAAATGGGCAAAGAGAGCCACAAAGACAAGCTGGTCGTCATTGTTAGCCACAAAGGCCTCCGGTGTTACTTACCAAAGTCAGGCTTGATGGTGTTCTCTGAGCTGACACGATGTTCTGTTCTTCAAACTTTGATGAAAGCACAAGTCAGTACCGCAAATCTGGAGCACATGCCATCGGGCAACCTTCCTCCTTGCTCTTCAAGCCCTTTCCACAGCTGAGTGGGGAGTTTTGACCATCCCTCCAAACTTTCAGACATCACTTGACATTGCTCTTAGACAGGGGCAAAGTGAAAACTGCTCAGTAGTTCTGGCTCTTCAAAAAGCCAAGTTTCATTCTTCTTATCTTATGCCACATGTCCTAGTCTCCTGCAGTCAAATCCAAGTCACGTTGATCTACATCATAGAGGCCTCAAGAGGCTCCTATTGGTGGAAAGTGATGAAAGAAACTGTGCCCTGAGAATCTGAGGGGTGCCTCTGGTACCACGTGGGAGGCTCACATATCTTCTGTGAATGTCCCACCATAGCCCTCAGCAAGAGTTCCAAGTTCCTTCCCAAATAGGATCCACAAAGACCTGGGCCAGAGACCTTTGACACCAAATTTGAGCCATCGGCACCTTCTATGACCCTGTAGGATATGTGCTCTTCAGAGCTCCTCCTGCCTTTCTTTCTTTTTTTGAGTCCGGTCTCATTCTGTTACCCAGGCTGGAGTGCAGTGGCATGATCACAATGATCACAACTCATGGCAGCCTCAACCTCCTTAGTGATCCTTCCACTTCAATCTCCGGAGTAGCTGGGACTACAGGCATGTGCCACCATGCCTGGAAAATTGTTCTGATTTTTTTGAAGAGATGAGGTCTCACTAGTTGCCCAGGCTGATCTTGAACTCCTAGGCCTAAGCAATTTGCTCTCCTCAGCCTCCCAAAGTACTGAGATTACAGGCGTGAGCCACCGTGCCCGGCCTCCTCCTGCTTTTCTTGTTTCCTTTTCTCAAAGCTGAGCATGCCCTGGTCAGAGGCTTAGCCCCTCATTCTCTACAGTTCTCACAATCCCCGACCCAGGAGCACACAAAACATTTGAGCACTGCATACACACCCTCCTGGAGGTCAAGAATAATAGGGAAGAAAGATCTATGTCTCACAGGCACACACACACCCAGATATTTGGTGGTAGGAGAAGAAGGTATCCAGATGGAAAGGAGCAAAAATGTGGAAAGGTCTTAGACCTCATCATCCAGCAGAGGACTCTTCTTTGAACAAGCAGAGCTTTAACCCCAAGGGAAGCTGGGGTCACTCTGTGAAGGTTTTAGCCACCAAGTAGGAGGAATTGGAACAAAAATCCTACCCAAATGGGCCTCAGAATTCTGACAGAATGTTCGAATCATCCAAAAAAGCAGGCAGCATGTCTCTTTCAACTCACTTTTTGGGTTCAAGTAGGGTTGAAGGAGTCTTATTTAGCTCTGGAAATATATTGTCAGATCTAGGCTGAGGTTTTTCTTGGGAGGTGGGAAGTACAGGGGGGTGGTAACAGTAGGATTTCTAAAGGCAAAATGCACAACCAGAGTTATCCAAGGAAACTGGAGGTTGCAAGTGGCTGCACCCACACCAGCCAGCATTGAAGAGTGGGAATGTGGTAGGTGGGGAGAGCTGGGAGAGGGGGGAGGTGCACTCTGGGCCCTGGCTGGACAATCAAAACGCAAACCAGCCTCTCCATCATTCCCCACCCTCCTCCCACCTCCACCATCACCGTCATACTTAAGAGTTTTCTCCGGGTCCTTCCCAGAGAAACCTCAGCACAGCCAGCATCACCTTTCTCCCCCTCCCTGCCACTCCCTCCCTGCCACCCTCATTTTGCTCTGGCTTTCAGAGTCACACTGGCAGCCATGTGCAAGTCTAGCCGGAGCACAGAAGTCAGTAAACCCTGAAGGAACAAAGGCTCCAGTTCTTTGCCTAATCCGTGTCTGGCTCGGTTCAGAAAGCTACACAACAATGAAGTCGTCCTGCATTGATCTGCCCGCTCCTGTGCTTTCCTGTGGCATCCAACCCTCCCTGGCTGCCTCACCATTGTGTCTGAGATGCTTGATCCTTTGCTCATGCCTGGGCTTGACCTGAGGGAACTGGGCCCAGCAGAGAAGGTGTCACGGCCCAGTGCTGTGCTGTGGTCACACCTGTGGCTGGGGAGGTGAAGGTGAGGCTGTGGCTGCAGGGAGCTTGGCTGCAGAAAGGAATTCCTGCACAAGAGGGGAGAGATGGGGCAGCCAGAGACTGGCTTCTTGGCTTCCAAATTGAGCCTGCTTACATCTGGTCTTCTTGGACACATGAGGCGAGGATCTGGGAAGGAATTCTTTGAGGTTGGGGGAAGAATGATTAAATAAGGGTGGGTGGTAAGACAAGAATCTCTCTTCTACTACCTTCCTATCTGAAGCTGCTCACTCTTACCTGGACCTGGGCAGCCTAACCTAACCACCCCAGGGATTGGATTGGTCTCATCCTTCAAGTCCTCTCCAACAAAAGGGGCTGTCATTGTCTGTTTGGGACCAACCACATTTTCAGACACCCAGAGCCACTGAATGCTAGAATGAGTGAAGAGTTATAACATTACTGAATTATTTTCTAGAAAGTCTTTAAAATCACCCTGTTCGTGTAGTTCCAGAAGGAAGTGGGGGATGGTGCCCAGTCCTGAAGACTCCTGTAAGATGTCTTTGTCTCAGGAGTGGGAGGTGGAGGGCTATGATCACAGAGCCCCTAAGATGGCATCCTTCCAAAATCAGAAGATGGGCTGTTTTAGGGGTCTGCAGAGTGGCCAAGAGTACTCAGAGGTCAGGGAGGCTCCATGTCAATCCTGGTTCTGCCAGTGTTGAGCTATGAAAAGCCAGGCTAGTTATTGAATTTTCTGAGCCTCGGCTTCCTTATGGGTAAAATGTGCCTGGCTCTGAGTAAGAGCTTCATAAAATAGACATAATGATTTAATGCCCCAAGGTGAGCCCATTCTTGGGAACTTGGAACTAGTTCTAGGATCTGACCACACATTGTTGGTGAAAGATTCACAGCCTTTCCAGGGCATGTCCCAAAAGGCCCTATGCAGGATTCTACCTTGTCCTACAATCTTACAGGTGCAGTTGAATTTCTCACTCTCCACACTTCAGAAACAGCACCCTCTGAAGGAAGATCCAGAGAGAACCTGGCAAGCACACTGGGTTCATGAACTGAGTCAGCTGTGAACCTGTGCAGTAAAATCCTAGAGGACCAACAGGTAAGGTTAAGTTCAAAAAAGCCACTACGAAATCCTGTTGGTGTGATTCAAATGCAGAAAGTAAGGAAGCTGCAGGACTAGCTGGTCCCCTGAACTCCCCTGAACTGTAGGACTGGCTGTTTCCCTGAGCTCCCTGAACTGAAGGGCTGGCTGGCCCTCTGAGCTCCCCCTTAACTGCAGGACTGGCTGATTCTCTGAGCCTCCCTGAACTGCAGAACAAGCTGGCCCCCTGAGCCTCCCTGAACCAGAGTACTGGCTAGTCCCGTGAGCCCTCCTGAACTGCATGACTGACTGGTCCTCTGAGCTCCCCTGAACTGGTATCCTTTCTGGACTGAGCTTAAATCTCCAGATGTTCCCTGTCCCAGCTCTGACTGCCCAAGAATCACCAACGTTGGGGTAAACACCAGGGAATTTCTATATCTAGCAGGAAAAGCTAGAAAGCAGAGACCTGAAGACTAAGCACCATTCTCTAACCTCAGCCAGGTCCTCATCCTACCCAGCAACCTTCTGTGAGTCCCTGTTATCCACCATAGTCTCTTCTGCTTCTAATTCAGACCTTCTCAATTATCCTAGGATATTCTCACTCACAGCATAAAGCCTTGCCTCACACTTTATAGACACAATAGAAGCCACCAGATAAGAGCTCCCTCATTTTCTTGCCTTCAAACCTCTAAACAACCCCCATCCCCTATTTTCTCCCCTTCTTGCCTCCTGCTATGTTGGAGGAGCTCTCCCTTCCATGGTTAATGCTACCCCATCCTCCTGAGCAATGGATACATTTCCCTCTCACCTTCTTAGAGGCCATTTCTACCCGTCAACTCTTCTCCCATGCACTGGCGGCCTTTATGCACTGGAACCAAGCAAAGTTTAAATCTCTCCTGTGTTAAAAATGAAAGTTCTCCCTTGATCCCATGCAATCCCATGATCCCAAGGACAATCTCAACCCTTGGGGCATCTCTGATTCTAATCCTGACTCCCTGGAGCCACTGAGAACAGAAAAATGCAGAACTGGGACCACCCAGCACCCAGATCATGCTAGGGGACAGGAGCTTTCATCTGGGATAGAGGGGACTTAAACCCAACTAGACTCAAATAAATAAAAAAGTAAGTGAGAGTACCCAGAAAAGTACCCACCTAGCCTGATCAATTACCTGTCAGACTTGAACATGAGCTCATCCATATTACTTTACTTGTCTCAGCTTTACTTCCTAAGTGACCAAGCACCACAAGGCCTTCTGAGACCCAGCAAAGGGTCCAAATCCACCCAGGAGACCTCCCCAGTCCTCATTCTCCACTCATGACTCATTATCTCCTGCATACAGAGCCTCACACAGTGCCCCCTTTTCTTGAAAGGAAGAGACTGCAAGTTACAGGAGGCATTTCCACCTTTCTGGCTGTGTCAAGGCCAGAGTCCAAGGGCAGACAGACATGCCAGCTCATCTGAGCATGTTAGTCTCAGTAGGATCCCAGGACTCGAGACTCTGCCTTCTGGCAATCCATATGACTCATGCCATGAGAGTTTGCTCACCTGAGTGTGCATGTGGCTATGTGTGTATGGAGGGGGTGTCTCTGAATGATCAGTGTGTTGACCTGAAAGCCCAAAGCCCCATCTTTCTCTGATCAAGGCCACTTCCCCAACTCCACAGGAAACATGCAAAACCACTCCATCCCAGGGAGAACCCCACTGGCTTGCTGGTGCACCAAAGTTAAAGACTCCCCCAACCACACTCCCTTACATATCAGCTCTGAAGAGAAGATTTCTGTGAGCCTTCATTGCTCAGACAACAGAACAGTACCCCAGCCACCAAGGGACCAAGGGTCTCAGTGGTCCAAGTAGTGTCTGCAAGAGTCAGGTTTGAACCTTGCTCCTGCCTCTCATGCTGTGTGACCCTGGGTAAACACTCTCTGAGCCTCTAGTTACTTTTCAATAAGTTTAAAAAAGCACTTTACTATATGAACCTAACCTCTCTGGAGGGGTCTCGATGAAAGCAACCAATGGAACAGATTGTAAACAGAACTGAGCTAAGAAACGTCTTTAAAAGAGTAACAGGAAAACAGGAAAAAATGTGGGTAACCGAGAATTTCTATACCTTTAATATTTTTTGCAAAATTTCCAAATAAGAGGTCCGATTCAGTCATTTCATTAGAAAATAAAGTGTTTATTAAGAAACTATACACTGAACACTCCTATAAGTCTCTGTGGAAACACAACGCCCCATTGTCATAGCACAAGGTGAGGAAAATGGCAGAATAAAAGATGCTGGATGGATGAAGCCCAGGAGGCTGAAAATGAGGTAATGATTTACAATAATTAAAAAACATTATCCTCAAGCTTACTCCTTAAAGCCGCACTTGGGAGGAGGCCCTGGACTCAGAGGGTCAGCAGGGCATGATGGGGAGAGTCTGACATGGAGCAGTGGGGAGCAGGATGAGGGGAGCTGGAGGGGGCGACATAAACACACACCTGGAGGCCCTGGAGAGAACCTGAATCCCCAGGTGACACTGGAAACTCAGGTGCCTGGGAGGCCACCCCCAGATACTGGACAAGAACTTGGAAAGCTTCATGTTTTTAAAACCCATGGAGGCATCTGCAGAATCAGGCTGGGATCCTGACATGAAGAACCACCATCCACAGGACCCAGGAAGTAAAATCCTTCAGCGGGAATCTGAACTCCCAGGTAAATTTGCCAAAGGTGTAGACTCTATTCTCTATCACTCCAAAACTTACTGGGTTAAAACAACCACAATTTTGTCTCAAGAGCTCCCCATGGGAATCTCCCTATCCCATGCTCTCCACCATGAGGCAGGAAGCTTGTGCTGACTTTGCACAATGGAGGCCCCATGGACCAAAGGGAGCTGGGCCAAGCCAGAAGTCTACTCAACCAACGTGTCAGCAAATCTGGGAGCATATCAGGCCCTACAAACGTGCCTTTCTTATCGAAACAAGGGAAAGTCATCCCCTTCCCTCTCCCCAGTGGATCAAGTTGAAAATAGGGAAAACAAACCCCCTCTTTGGGAGAGGGTGGCCATGGAGTAAGGCATGAGTCAAAGCAAGCAAAGTAAACACATATATTGACCAGAGAACAGGAGGACATTTCCACTGGTGCCATGAGAGGGGCCGGAGGAGGTCAAGTTTTACTTCTCTTCCCCTTCAGTTCATCTTGACCTTGAAATGCTGATTCCATTGGAGTTCTCAGAGTCAAGAATAAGTGGAAGTGGGGGAAGACAGCCAATCCCGAGATCATGAACTAGCAGGAAGGGCCTTGGTCCCTGATTCCCTTGGTCCCTTGTAGTCCTAGTAGGATGGCCAATTCACAGGCAAGACCTCCTGCAGCCAAAGCTTGTCAGAGCTGCAGATCTAGGGGCCAAGGAGAAGCCTGGAGAAACTCTCCTTCCCAAGGAGTTTTCTAGTATCACACTCACTGTGAGCCGTTCCAGAGAGAAGAGGAAGTAGGGGGCAAGTGTGTCCAAAAAAAGAATATTTTTTTCCACCAAAATAAAAATGTAAGGTGATTGGTTTCCATTCTTTCCTCTGAGACCTAACTTGGTGCCAACACTTGGGCCTGGCTTCCCCTCCTCTTATCGCGCCGTCTCCACCTCTGCTTAGGTGCTCCCTGTGACTCTTCCCCACTGGAGGTTGCAGGGCGACGAGGTCACTAAGAGGACAGCATGGTATTCTGGGAGAGCCAAGGAGACCCCACGCTTCCAAGCAAGGAAAGTGAGGCTGGAGCACGACTGGACTTCATCAGGCTTTCTCATGGTGGTTGGGTTGTTTTTGTAAAACAAGAGAGTGGCTAGTGTGTTTAAAAGATGCTCCTGGTGCACAGGTTTTTAAGTTTCTTTATTGGCTCTAAAGATGGTGGCAGGAGCTGCCTCGTAGGCCAGAAAAAAAAGGAGCACAGTGATGAGTGGAGGGAAAGGACAACCCTGCCAGTGGTGGATGGGGGAAAACACCCATCTTGGTGGTGTTAAAGGGTACAGCGGCACCGGTGGCTCATGCAGTTTCTACTTAGCATCCCCGGATCCAAAGAGAACAACGCCTAGAGCTTCCAACCTCTCAGAGGGCCCAGCCTACCAAGATGACATCAAAACAAGGAGGCTTAAAAGGAGTTTTTAAAAGCCATGACGTCCTTTGCTGAAATAAACATTGACATCCTCAACATAGATGCCATGGTTAAGAGGCTTGGAATGTCCGGGAAGGCTTATTGGATTCAACATAATTTCTCTGAAACCTATAAAAAACAAAAAGAAAAAAAAACAGGAAAAAGCAAAATAAAGTAAAAACCAAAACCCCCAAAGAAGATCAAAACTAGGAGGGGAAAAAGGGAGGGATCTTGGAGGGGAAGAACTGGAGATATGGAGACGGATAAATTGGAAGTAGCCAAATGAACTGTCAGCAAAAGGGAGGGATAGGAGGAGGGGATTAACTTAAAACCAAGCATGGTCAGAGAAACTGGAAACACTCCATTTTGCTGCAGCCTCCATTGAACCGAGGAAGGGAGTAAGCAAAACATTTGGGGGCTTGGCCTTGGATTGTATGGAAGAGGGGGACCAACCTCATCTAAGAGTGTCGGTCTGTGACCATCTTTCTGAAAGGAGGAGCCCCTGATGATGAGCTGAGGGGTGTGCGTGAGAAGGGAGATACACGCTATGGTTACTAGAGCGCTAAGGGAGGGAAGAGAAGGCTATGCTTTCCCAGAATGTTTGGAGATACCAGAGAATCATTTCTAATTCTAGGAACAAAAATGGTATCGACTACTTTTGATCACACCAGGAGGTGAGGGCGCTTTATTTCCAAGTCTACAAGCTCATTGACTTTTCGCCTCACTTCACCAGGTCCATGGAAAGTTTAGAAAATGGTGGCTGATGTCTCAGGCTTCCCACAATTCCATTCTTATGGGAGATGGAAACACCCTCGAGGAGTAGCATTGGTGGCCACCAGGCCATGGGCTGCCTTAAGCAAGGAGGACTATCATGACTACTCATTTCCTTCCTGGTCATATAGCCATGGACTGAATTAGGATGTAGAGAGATGTGGGTGTCCCTGATCAAATCTCTGGAAAGAAGTTACAGTCAAAAGTTGTCTATAAAGAGTGTGTGTGTATGTGTGTGTGTGTGTGTGTGTGTGTGTGTGTGTGTGTGCAGATGTGTAGACAGAATATGCCTATCTTTTCATGAAAGTTATGTGTAGGCATGTGGAGGTTATGATAGGCTGCTGGATATTGGGGATATGATGAGGGGAGATTTCATTGAGACTTCCCCTCCTCCTGCCCAGGACATATTATGATCAAAACAGTGTTGAGCTACTTTGGGTGTTGGGACCCCTCCCTCAGCAGAGGGTGAGTCAGATTTGCTAAGATAGAGGAAACCTTCCTTGTCTATAATATCATGTTTGAAGGAAGGCTCAATTTCAAAATAAGATGTTTCTGAGACAGCATCCCTGTGAATACCCCAGACAGGGGCTTTCTTGGGTGTTAGGGAGAAAGGGAAGAACGGCCATTGATCTGGAAGCCTCCTTTGGAGACCATGCAGCATGGTTCCTCTCTAGACCATGGCCCCTCTCCTGATTCTCCTATCCTCCTCACCTAGACCCTATAAATCCTCTTCCCCTGAAAGAGACTTCTCTAACCTAGGGTATTTTAGTACCAATCCCACACTGGGTACCTAGTCATGCCCCAGTCCTCTTAGACATATGGAGGTTTAATGAGTCTTAAGGTCTTAAGAATCAAAATTGGTAAGGGGAGGGGTCTCTACTCCATACAAAGATGTCAAAGGAGGTAACTCACCATGTGACATTGGGTAAGACACATCCCCACTCTGGACCTCGGGTTCCTCATATATATAGTGAGTTGATGGGACTAGATGATCTCTATTGTCCTTCAAGTTTAATATCCCATGATTGTCTATGTTTGAAAAGACCCCTGGCAGAAGAGGCAGACACGGGGGAATTAATTGTCAGTATTGAACCCCAAGTGCAAAAACACGGGAAAGAATTCTTCTTAAGTGCACCACGCCAGATACAGAAATCCAGGTGTTCCCAAGCTCCTGCACCCACATTGCTTTGCCTCTAGGGTCATTTGGCTTATTCTGTGCATAAAATCTAGATCCATTATATTCTGAGTATCTCACAATGGCATTATAGAAATGGCACAAGTTGGAGTCGGAGAAGAAAGATTCACCATCACCATGAACTCTGTCCAAAACTTTTCTTAACAGGCTTGCCCTCATTCCCCTTCTCGGGCCAGAGAGTCTCAAAATTGTGCCCATCACTGCCATTTGGGGTGCCATTCCTGGACCTGGAAGGATGATTCTTGTGACTTGTGAGATAATCTTGGACCCAAGACACTCTTTCTGGTTCCTGATATCTCACTGAAAAAATTCAGTTAATTTCTAAGAGGGAAGCAACATTAACAAGGGGAGATGATGAGGCAGTGAGAAGGGGTGGTGGTGTTTTGCTCATTAAAATCTTTCTTGCCTTTGGTGGGGCATAAGTCAGTAGAACAACAAAAGCTGTTGGTTCACTGGAGACTCAAGGACTACAACTCCTATGAAAGAGATGTCATTACAGCTTCTGAGGGGGAAGCCTCCTTTGGAGACCATGCAGCATCCGTGGGCTCTGGAAGGCTCCATGTCGGATCCATTAAAGGCCAGGGCCAAGCCTGTTAAAGTCTCTGCCAAGGTCCCTGAAGCTGCCTTCGTGAACATGAGCCCTTTCCCATATGAGCTGGGATCTGAAGTTTGTTTTCTCTGGAACTCTTTCCTTGGTGGAGACTTTCCAAGATTCTAAAAGCTGAAGCCTGATAGCATAAGAGGCACCGCTCCAAAATCCTCCATTACTCCTCCTCTGTCTCAGAACAACCCCGGAGCAGAAAGGAAAAGGTATTTACTTGGGGGAGGGCAGGGGTGACCAGGACCACAGTGGACACTGGGAAAGGGGTAGATGGGTAGAGGAAAGGCCAAAGAGGGGCAGATACACCTCAAAGAAGGCCTTGCCAGCCAGTGGCTCATGGACCTGCACGACTAACCTTTTCCTCCAACTGCCAGTAGTTTTCCCCTGATCATCCAGCCCAGAGGTCCCTGTATGCCTCTGTAATTCAGAACAGAGCCTGGTCTTCAGGGATTGTCTAAATAAACGTTTTCTGAGAAGCAAGCCAGAGACTCTGGGATCATTTTTGGGAAAGGAGAGGTATTGCAAAGGAAGAGGTTAGGGGAGAAGGGGCGCTGAGCACCCACTGGATTGGATGAGAAGTATTGGAGCTAATCCCACTGAGTCAGGAGCAGGTGAAATCTTCCAAAGTAAGCCCTTTATATTCACTGCAGCAAGAAAATGCAAGTTCCCATGGCTGTGCAACACAAAAAGAGCCCTAGACTTTCAACTCTGTTTTTCTGACTATCTCACAGACCCAAATCATCTCTCTCTCAATGGGTTTTCACCCTTACACTCTGGCCTTGGGATTCCAGAGCTATGAGCTTCCCAGCACCTGTCAAGAAATTCCCTGCAGTTCTGCCTACACCATTTTCATCTGGCTCTGGATTCTCTAAGGCCTTCCCTTCTATCTCTGCTTCTTCCTTTTGTTATCTGACAAGAGAATTTTATTACCTTACTCCATAAAGTGGTTTAGGTTATGGCCTTGATAATAGGCCCAATGCCAAATGGAACTCTATTGGATTATTTTCAAACATTTCCTCTTCAAATATATTCATTTGTCATCTTAAATTACTACGTCACAGTAACCCTTAGCACTTCCATAGTGTTGGGTGTGAGAAAAGCACTTTATACTCTAGCGTGGGCCGAAACACACGGAAGTCCTGCACTGAGGCCCAGAATGGCTTACTAACAGGGAGATAAGACACAGAGTAATGCTGATGGGAGGGCACCCCACTCCTGACAGGGTGCCATTGTTGCCCCAGGCTCCCCATCTCTCTGCAAGGGGTAAGAAGAGGTAAAATGTGTTTGAACCATGCTGCAGGCAGACAAGGGATAAAGAAGGGATCCCCAAGCAATGCCAGCTCTAACAATCCTACCATCAGACATATTGCTAATCACCCTGGATCCACAGATCTATCTAAGCAGTGACAGTGCCAGGCATGGCCTGCAGTGAATTCATTTTCCACCAACAGCCTATAAAGCTTGGTAGTATTAGCATCAGTTTACAAGTGGGAAAACAGAGCCTTGATAATATGGCAAAACAGTCCCAAGTTCACTTTGTGCCAGAGTCTGAACTTGAATCCAGCTCTTCATAGCTCGCAAGTCCTTGTAACTACTCTGCAGTGTGGTTCCCACCTATGGAAAACCAAGATCCGGTAAGAGGGGTGAAAGAAGGTCAAGGCAGTGAAGGTGAGGACATTCTCCAGGGGAAGCAGGACCCCTTCAGCATGCCCTGGACAGAGGACAGAGTTTTCTTACTAACAACTTCCCTAGCTAGGGAGGTAGGCAGTACCATTTCCTGCCATTCCCCTCTGGCAGACCCTGGTCTAATGCTTTCCGATGGCTTCATTTTCTGTATTCTCTAGCCTGCGACAACTACCATCCTCACAGTAATGCATTGGGACCTTCCAAGAAAGGAAAATCCCAGACTGTCTGAACATTGACTCCTCCATTTTTCTGTTAGTTTTGGGAGTTCAGCCTAAGAAGGATGAAAAATAACCTCAAGTACAAGATATAGTCATGTATCTGGAGAGAAGAGAAATTATTCAGAATATAGTCACACCCAAACGAAGAGTGTGAGATATCAGAGAATATCAGAGAAGTCCAGAGTGGCACCCAGAGGAACTGTCTCCCCAGTTATCTCCTCCAGGCCAACATGTGAACAAAGGCGGACAGAAAAGAGTGCATCAGGATTTTAAAAAAAACCAACTCCCTTTTAGACACATGTCCCATGTCCTTTGCTTCTTTCCCTGCTTGTGTGGTGGCTCTTCCAAGGTCATGGGAAGGTGGTCATTAAGGAATCCAAATGGTCCCTGGGATATGGTTATGATTGCTTTGTTCTGTACCTTTTGGACAGGTGTATAATGTTTTTTCAAATCTAAGTTCTTTCTTCTTCTGCCATCAGATTCAATAAGAGGCTGGTGGCACTGGCCCAAGTGGGTGAGTCCCAAATGTCTAGGCTTACTGGCCACAAACCAGGCTGCTTGAAACTCTCAGATCTTTTCTTTTATTATTCTGAGATTGCAAACCTAACCCATATGCCATGTATGGCCCTAGGATGTCTTTTTTTATTTTTAGCACTAATGGTATTTAAAAAAAATTTTAACTTAGTTGCCAACATTTAAAACTTAGGAGAATTCACATTTAAAATATCCCCAGTTCTAGATTCCCTTGAAAATCCAAGAGTTCTGGCAATACTGGGATGACATTTCTGAACCTTGATAATCCAAGAGAGTGGTGGCTACTCAATTTAAACAAGATGTGTGTTCTCCATTTTGCCGTATCCTCCACCACTCCCTATTATTCTCTACCCCTTTACTAATTTACAATAGCTGCATGGTTTGTCTTCGCATTTGATTTTTAAACTTTACAATAAACAATGTGTTTATTGTACTAGGTTATGGACTGGGCATGAAAGAGCAAGAAATACCATCTCAGCAAACCTTGTTGACTGCCCCTGTCATAGCAAACATGTGCTCCCTCTGGTCATGGTTAACAATGATAAAGAAATGGCTGGAAACCTACATTAGAGAGATACACCTATCTCAGAAAGGGGAGATAGCTCAGAAACTGAACTGTATGGGTAAGGGAGGCACTATGTTCAGAAATTAGGTTCCCAACAAGACACCCCACTACAGCACAATGCTGGAGCATGCTGCATCTAGGAGAGGAGGTAGCCCTCGTATTGTTAGCTGGCTGCATCTTCTACACTGCCTGATATGTATAAGGCACATGACAAAAGTTGTTGAATGCCACCTAGCAGGACTGTTTAATATAGCTGTATATTTCATGGTCCATAATTGGACCCAAAGTATTCCTATAGCCCTAAGATAATAAACACGCTACAAAGGATATTGAAATGTACTTGGCACAGAAATGTCCCTGTTGTGTACTTTGTAGCTGAGAATGTGCCACAAAGTGAGATCCTCTACTTCAGTATGGGGTGCCTCTTCCTGTAAAGTCACCTCCATACTGCTGGAAAAACAAGTGACGAGATTGTCCTGGTCCACTTGCCAGGGCTGCCAAGTCTGGTTCCAGCTGTGTGCAGATGCTTGGAGAGAGGGGCTGAGGCTGAATGTACCTCAACTATGATTTAGCTCATGGAATCATGCCCACAGGAAGTCATAGTGGGAGGGTGTCCCTGCCTGGGTGAGAAGTGGGCATGGAACACTGAGATTCTCAGACAAAAGCAAAAGGCTTGTCCCTGAAGGAATCTTAAAGGCTCCTCTCACAGCTTGTCCCTGATGGATTTTTCAAGACTCTCACTCAGAAGGGGATGGAGGAGGGACTTCACCCTTGGCATTACTAAGACTATCCCAAAGATAATCTGATCTTGGCTAAAGGAGTGAAATATTAGTCCCAGAAAAAGTGAAATTCTTTCCACTTCATGACATGGGTGAAGTGACCTCTTAGAATCAAAATACCCTATAAGCCATGGAGTAATATTAGTCATATAGCAAAATCTCCTTCCCACTCACAAAATTCACTATATAAGGGACAATTTGTAATAGCTGAGCATCTTCTTCTCATGTTTAATCAAGAGAAGAGAGAAGCTCAGGTATTCATAATCCAGCTTCATTGGCTTCCTTGAACTTCTAAATGTGTCTTTATACTCAGTATTTTTTTCCTTTCTTGAGTCTTTTGACTCTTTTCAAATGTTTGAAATATCTAAAACATCAGAAAACTATAGAGATATCAAAACTCTGCACCTACCACCTAACATGAATAGTTTATAATATTTTGATATCTTCAAATTTTTAAAGAAATAATTCACTGCAGCAAAGGGTTGGGAACTCACGTGAGTCCATGCAAAACTCTGTTTCTCCTCTTCCCTTTCACCAGAAGTAACTACTGCTTTGAAATAGCTGATTATCCTTTGCAGGTACTCTGTATTAATTTTCTACATATGCATACATCCACCACACAATTACAGTATTGGTTTGTGTGAGTTTAAACTTTAAAAAAAGAAAAGTTTTCTAGATGTATGCATGTTGATACATGTAGCTCTCATTCATTCATTTTTAACTAAGTTCATTCTATAAATATACTACAAATTATTTGCCTGTTTTACCAAGTGACACTTGTTTTTATTTTTTCCATTACTCCAGAAAACAGTTGGGGTAAATATTGTTACACAAATATCTTTATGTACATGTGGGATAGTTTCTCTAGAGCAGTTGTTGGCAAACTTATTCCAAAAAGGGTCAGACAGAAAATATTTCAGGCTTCACAAACCATACAGCCTTTGCTGCTACTACTAAACTCTGCCATTGTAGTCTGAAGGCAGGCATAGACAACTTGTAAACAAATGAGCATGTTCCAATAAAACTTTATTTTTAAACACAAGCAGGAGCCAAATGTGGCCCTTGGTCCATGGGCCTTAGTTTGCTGACTTCTACTCTAGAGCCTTGTTACTCAAAGTACAGATAAGTGGACCAGAATCATCAGTCTCAGTTGGGAGTTTGGTAGCCGTGAAGACTCCCAGACTCAATCATTTTAACAAGCTCCTCAGGTGATTCCTACACACAAAAACATTGTAGAAGCACATCTTTAGAGGATATCCCTAGTTTAGCATATTTATTTTTTTATTTTTTTTAATATATTCAATATTTTTTTATTGTGATATTGTGGAGTACAGTTAAGGGTTAGGTACACAAATATGTCTCGTTCAGGCACCCTTGTTGATAAGAAGTGTCCCCTCATCCCCAGACAGGTATTTACTACCATTAATCCCTTCCCCTATCCCCCACCCCATAGTTTCCCACCACTGTCAGTCATTTTCTTGTGGTAATACGTTGGATGATCAAGGTCTACTATATGAGTGAGAACATGTGA
>CAUYQG010295123.1:0-10287 GCA_963574415.1 Tarsius wallacei | reverse complement strand
AAAACGCCTGGGCAACTTGGTGAGACCTCATCTCTACAATAAATCAAAAAAAAAAAAAAATAGCTGGGTGTGGTAGTGCACGCCTGTAGTTCTGGCTATTTGGAAGGCTGAGGCGGAAGGATCGCCGGAGCCCAGCAGGTTGAGGCTGCGGTGGCTGGGAGCAACCACTGCACTCCAGTCTGGGTGACAGAGTGAGACTCCGACTCAAAAAAAAAAAAAAAAAAAAAAAAATTTAAAAAGGCAGGGGTGGTAGTGCATTCCTGTAGCCCCAATCTTGAAAGGCTGAGGTGGAAGGATCCTTTGAGCCCAGGAGGTCGAGACTGCAGTGAGCCAAAATCATGCCACTGCACCCTACCCTAGGTGACAGGGTGAGATCCCGACTCCTTTTTTTTTTTTTTTTTTTTTTTGTTGGAGTCACACTCTGTTGCCCAGACTGGAGTGCAGTGGTTGCTCCCAGCCACCGCAGCCTCAACCTGCTGGGCTCCAGCGATCCTTCCGCCTCAGCCTTCCAAGGAGCTGGAACTACAGGCGCATGCTACCACGCTCGGCTAGTTTTTGACTTATTGTAGAGATGAGGTCTCGCCAAGTTGCCCGGGTGGGTCTCGAACCCACAGGCTCAGGCAATCCACTCACCTCAGCCTCCCAAAGTGCTGGGGTTACAGGTGAGCCACCGAACTCAGCCTCCGACTCACTAATAATAAGAAGAAGAAGCCTTAAACTCAATTTTTATATCTGTAAAATGGGAATAATAACAGCCTGTCTTTCGAAATTTCTGAGAGAATCTTGTGAGAATTTTACGAGCTGCAAAGAGTTATATAATTCTAAAGTATTATGAGGTTATCCATTTAAAAGTAATTGTCATGGAGTGAAATCTGTGAGGCACATATAGTTAAAACCGCCATGTACTAGCAGAATCAAGGGAACAAAAAAGAAAGCTTGCCCCTAATGAATAAGAACTTCCTAGTTTCAAGTACATCAATGGTCAGGTTAGCAATACACTGAGAGGCACTAGGGTGGAATCTTAGCATTCTTATTTCGTCCCTTTTAGGCACCTGTATTTTGTTGTGATAAGAAGGTTATTATTGATTATGCTGCCTCGGCTTATAAATATCCATGTTGCTTTGCCCTGTGTTCTGTTTTTCCTGCACACAACAGCCACTGGCACCCAAAATAGTATGACTGGCAAGAGACACACACTGAAAGTCTTAAGGATTATTAGACATAAAATCATCCCCCTAGTAAAAATTAGCAGCCGCCAATTTTCTGTGCTCAATATTCTTCTGCTGCTACATTTTTGGGGGGAGGGGGATCATTTAAATCACTTGTATATAGTGTTAAGCATCATTTCTATGCCAGTGACTCACAGATTTCTATCTCTTGCCCATACCTCTTTCTTGGACCTCACACCCTCATATCTAATGGGTTGGTTGACATCTTTTAGTCCCAGAATCCATCAAAGTCAACATATCCCAATACACCTCATCTGCCTTCCAGGTCCCCCACTCCTCCGGTTTCATTATTTTTATAACATCACCCTTCTACTATATGGCAAGGCAAAATTCTTCTTGAATCACCAACTGGTGATCAAGTCACTTCCATTCTACCTGTCATCTGAATATAACCCTTTCTTTTTATGCCTGTAGCCCCTGTCTAAATTTAGAACTTGATTCTCTTTTATCTAGACTATTTAAACTTGTTTTATTTCAGTCTCTTCTCATCATATCTCTTCATCCCGAAAATATCTGACTATAGCAGCATTCATTGAGTATCTACTATGTACCAACCACTATTCCAAGCACGTTTCATATATTATCTCATTTAATCCTCACAGAACTCAAGTATTAATAGCTCATTTCACTCTCCTGCTCTAAATCCTTCATCAGTTCCTCATTGCTTTCCCCCACAAAATCCAAAACTTTCATTGTGATCCCAAAACAGGTCTTCAGACAAATCTCCTACCATCCCTTCCTATCTTCACTATGTTCCAACAAAACTGGGTTGGTGGTCATTTCCTTAACACATCATGTTTCCGTGGCTCTGCCTTTACCAACACTGCTGCTCAGCCTTTCCAATTTTTACCGCTGCTTATCTTTTAAACTTCAGCTTAAATACTACCTCTTCCATCAAGCTTTTACTGTTTATCTCTTAGAATAACTCTCTCAGTCGGGCACGGTGGCTCACTCCTGTAATCCCAGGACTTAGGGAAGTGGAGATAAGAGGATTGCTTGAGCCCATGGGTCAAGGCCAGCTTGGGCAACATGGTGAGGCCTCATCTCTACAATAAATCAAAAAATTAGCCAGATATGGTGGCATGCGCCTGTAGTTCCAGCTACCTGGAAGGCTGAAGTGAAAGGATTGCCTAAGCCCAGCAGGTCGAGGCTGAGGTGGCCATGAGTGTGCCACTGTACTCCAGCCTGGGTGACAGAGTGAGACTCTGATTCAAAAAGCAAAATAAAATAAGCCACTCATCATTCTTCTGTCCTTTGTTATTTATTCAATAAATATTTATTTCTTTCATTTTTCTTCCAACAAAAATTCTACTGCTAGGCTCACGTGATCCCATGGCACTTTATGCCTTTAGTAGAGTCCTTAGAAATCTGTCTTCGAGTATAGATAAGATTAACATGTTTATTTATTCCTCATGATTATTATCTCCTTATGGTTAAAGGCCATGTCTTCATTTTTGCAGCTCAATCTACCACTCCTTTGACAGAGTGCTTAGAATTCATGCATATGGGTATTCATTCATTCCACAGTGTTGCTTACAGACCTACTATGTTCCAGGAACTGGGGATGACAAATAACACAGTTATTGCCCTTTGTGGTTTATAGTCTGAATGGTTATAAAAACCTGTTTACAAATAATAATAAGAATGCAGTGTGATGCATGCAGGAAAAATAGAGATTAATCATGCCTACTCAGGGTGACAAGGGGCATCTGAGCCAGGTCTTTAAGAATAAGTAGGAATTCACTCAGGGAGGAAGACAATTTAGGAAAAAGAAACAGCATGTCAAGGAAAGTAAAGGCATGGAACAGCATGATATGTTTAAGCAAAGGTCTATAATTCAGAATTACTGGAATTCCAGAAACCAGTGGAAGGAGATCAAGCAGACAGATAGATCACAGATCATTACAGTCTTAGATGCCATGCTATGTGGCATCATCATAGGAAATGTAAGGTAACATTGACTAAGTATTTGTTGGATTGAGTAACACATTTCTAGATAACTGAAGTATATTTTCTCCCTATTTGTGTAGTTTTAGAATCTTATGCCACATCATAAATCAATTTCTTTTTATCCACTTGCATTTGTGGTTAAACCCAAATTTTGCCACCTCTCTTCTGTCTCCACACCGTTCACATGCACAATTCACATTCATTATCAAAGACTGTCATGAAACCAAGCAGCCTTTCTAAAAGGGGAAAGGACATGTGAGACAAATCAAATCATTAAACGGGCTTCCTCCAAACCTGGAAGATTCTGATGCAATCCTCTAAGACAGATTGTACTATTGAGACCAGTATAAATTATATCACCTTTCTACATTTATTTATTTTTATTATTTATTTCTTTTCCTGAGTTGGAGTCTCACTCTGTTGCCCAGACTGAAGTGCAGTGTCACACTCCTGGCCACCACAGCCTCGACCTGCTGAGCTCCGGGTGATCCTTCCACTCAGTCTTCCAAGTAGCTGGAACTACAGGCGAGTGCTACCATGCTGGGCTAGTTTTTTGATTTATTGTAGAGATCAGGTCTCGCCAAGTTGCCCAGGCGGATCTCAAACCCATGGGCTCAGACAATCCACTCACCTCAGCCTCCCAAAGCACAGGATTACAGGCTGAGCCACCAAGCCTGGCACCTTTCTACATTTAAGGGGTTTGTTTTGTTTTAAATGCAGCAAGAGCTTGTTCTTCAGAATTGGTTGAATTGTCAGTGAAATTATTAATTTTCCTTAGCAGTACAACATGCAAGAAATCTAAGCTTCAAGCTAAACTTCTCATGCCAGTACTATTATTTTTTCAAATTAATTATTTAAGCCCAAACCTTCCATTTTAAGATGAAAATCTACTCAGTCATTTAATACATATTCACTTCTGTCCCCCATCACACAACCATACATAAAATGTCAAAGCACCTCAAAGACTTAAACGAAAGAGAGACTCGATAGTCTTCCAGTCTACAGGTGCCAAGCTTCAGCCACTACAGAGTATGGCCACTGAACACTGGTCCTCTCTAGTCCAGGGAATGCTTGGCTACTCTTGTAAAGATGCTCTTGCTTGGATATTATAGTAGGCTGTATAATTAGGTTCAGCTTAAACCCCTGAGCTATGGCTCCCTAGATCATGACTTTATAACCAGTCCCAGAAGAACTTCAGCATGTAGCCATATACTATGACAGAATCAATTTTTCTTTGTCTCCAAATAGAGTTCGTTCACCAAGAAAGGTTAAATAATCTGCTCAAAGTTACAAAGATAGAGAGGGCAGAGAGATTGGATGCAAAATCAAGTCTTCACATTCCCACTGTTTTTCCATTAAACCTTGCTACTTCCAACAAGAAAATTGTTGGTCTTTAGGGATTGAGAACTGGGAGGTAGGCCTGGATTAGGTTACTAAGAACCTCATCTCATGCCCAGCTGCTTGTCTTTTGAAAGGAAGGGTTCTTTGAATTTGGGCTGGAGAGTTTCATGGTGTATTTGGTGGCTTAGAACACAACCTCTAGTTTTTAGTTTGAAGGCATTTTGGAAATGTTATGAAATTACTTTTTCTGCCTCAGTGGCACTATTCAAAGAGATCTTTCTTTTTTTAAGAGACAGGTCCATCTCTGTAGCCCAAGCTATAGTACGGTGTGAGATCATAGTTCACTGCCACCTTGGACTCCCGGGCTCAAGTGATGCTCCCGCTTCAGCCTCCCGAGGAGCTGGGACTATAGGAATGAACCAACATGTCCAGCTAATATTTTAATTTTTTGTAGAGATGGGGTCTCACTATATTGCCTAGGCTGGTTTTGAACTCCTGGCCTCAAGTGATCTTCCCACCCAATAGGGATTATAGACATATACAATTGTTGCCAGCCCCAAGAGCCTTTTTTAAAGCTACATTTCCTATCTCAGGATATGTACTTCATACAGGCATGAAGGATGAGAAAACTTCAAGCATGATATAAAGATTGCAAAATACATCATATTTGGTTTCAGAAAATACTTGTAACAATAACACATATAGTACATACATTCTTAGTAATTTGTTCATCCTTCAGCCACACAGTAGACCACATACCAGTCACTCAGGGCAAGATTGGATGAATAGAGAGAGTGGGGTATGGGAGTCAAGCCATTTTTGGTCAAAAAATACTGGACACCCAGGCAGTGTGTGCAGGTTGTTTGTGTAAATCACCCATAATGAAATGTGTAATCACATTGAAAGAATTTGCAAAAAAAAATTTTTTTTCACTGAAGCCAAACACTGCCAGCTGGTACACTGATGCCAGTGGGTTCCTAGAACACTTACCTAGCAAGGGAAGCCCACCCTCCAAAAGATAATTCCAGTTTTTTGGGGGTCCCCCACTGTATACATCCAATCTCACCAATAATAATATTATGACAAACCTTTCAAATTACCACATTCTATATACAATGCTATTATTTCTCATGAAAGCATATAATGAAGCAATGAATATAGGCGAATTTTGTGGTTAAAATCAAAATCACTTTTTTAATCTGAAAAAGAAACTTTAAAAAAAGTTACCTCCAAATGGAGGTGTTTCTTAATTTCTTATCAATGTTTCATTATATCCCCTCCCCACTTCAACTTTTATTCAACAATTTATCTGATACTCCTAAGAGAACTGTGGCCCCCTCTATAAAGATATGGCACATTCAACATGCCCCAAGGAGAATAGAGTGATGCAAAGGATAGATAGCTAGACTGAAAAGCAACAGATCCCTCTATCTACCTGTGCAGCATTTGAAATATCACCCACTTCTAGGTTTCCGTTTTCTCATAAACTCATTGGAAAAGCTGACTTAAACAACCTCTATTCTTTTCATTTTTAAAATAGTAAACTCTAGAAAGTTGATTAAATTTTCTGAATGCCAGCCTCCTCAACAAGAAGGACTGTGCCGAAAGCCACATAAGAAAATGATCACAGTCAGGCTCAGTGGCTCAGCCTGTAATCCCAGCACTTTGGGAGGCCAAGGTGAGTGGATTACCTGAGTCCACAGGTTCAAGACCAGCCCAGGCAATTTGCCGAGACCTTGTCTCTACAATAAATAAAAAATTAGCTAGGTGTGGTAGTGTGTGCCTGTAGTTCCAGCTACTTGGAAGACTGAGGCAGAAGGATCCTGGGATCCCAGCAGGCCGATGCTGGGGCGGCTGTGAGTTTGCCACTGCACTCCAGCCTGGGTGACAGAGTGAGACTCCAACTCAGAAAATAAAAGAAATAAAAGAAAAGGATTATTTACTTGGGCCCCTGTAATCCCAATGAAGAGGCCAGGATCGCCACCCATGAAGCTGAAGCACATATTTGGAATTATATAACGCTTTACATTTCCAAAAAAATTGATTTAGTTCATATTTTAGAGATTGCCTTACTTCATTTTCTGCTGCTGTAACAGAATACCACAGACTTTATAAAGAAAATGCATTTCTTTGACTCTTGATTCTGGAGGTTGGGAAGTCCAAGAGCATGGCACTGGCATCTGATGAGGGCCCTACCATGCATCATCTCATGGCAGAAGGCATCACATGACAAGCAAGTGCATGAAAGCAGAGAGAAAAATGGGGACTGAACTTATCCCTTTACCAGGAGCCCACTTCTGAGATAATGAATTCACTCTTACAATAAAAGCATTAACCCCTTCATAAAAGTGGAGCCCTCATGATCTAACCACCTTTTAAAGACTCCACCTCCTATTACCACTATTAGCAATTGCATGTCAACATGAGTTTTGAGAGAATATTCAAACCATAGCAGAGACAAAGTCATTCCTTTGTCTGTGGTGATTAAAAAGGGGGAGGGGAGAGAAACAAATTCAACAATTCAACACCTTGTGTATACCAGTCTGGGAAATATAAAAAATACCTCCTGTCCAGGCAACAAAAACTTAAAAGCCAATAGTTATAGTACACAAGTGACTGATAAGTCGGACTGTATTAATAGTATAAACTGGGCTATACATGGTGGCTCACACCTGTAATCTCAGCACTTTGGGAGGTGGAGGTGAGAGGATTGCCTGAGCCCAGGAGTTTAAGACCAGCTTGAACAACTTGGTGAGATTTTGTCTCTACAGTTAAAAAAAAAAAAAATTAGCCAGACATGGTGGCACATGTCTAGATACTTGGAAGGCAGAGGAGGAAGGATCACCTGAGCTCAGCAGGGCAAGGCTACGGTGACCGTGAGCATGCCACTGCACACCAGTCTGGGTGACAGAGTGAGACTCTGACTAAAAAAAAAAAAAAATAGTATAAACTCTTTCATATTCCACCCCATTATAACTCAGGTAGGTTCCATTCTGGCACTGTCACTTTTACAATCAGATGCCTGGGGTGTACAGTAAAAATATCACAACTCTCACCCCAATTTATTCTTATTTTACAGTAACAAATTTCCTTCCTCTTCTGCAAGCTGACAAAATACAGTCTGCCTTCTGGCTCACAAGTACCACATGCTGGTCACACACAGCTGTTTACGAAAATGCAGACTTTGCTGCATAGAAGAGTATTTTAACTAGTATTCGGGAGTTGAAGACAAGTGATCACCATTAAAATCTGATGTTAAATTTGGGATACGTGAGAAGGTTGATTTATTCTTCATAACTCTTCCATAAAACAATACTAAACACTTACCTAATGGAAAGAAATTTACAGACCTTGCTTTATGCAGGCCACTGAATTCTTTAGTGTTCCATGAATAACACTGTTCGTGTCTAAGAGGTCACAGCACAGATATAAAATAGTGTTGGCACACACATTTCTTAATCTCTACTGACAGAGATCATCAAAATCGAGATTTGTTTAGAAGGATACAGATGCTGCAAGTCTGTAAAGTTTTTCTGTAATACAAATGAAACAGGCAATTGTCGGGGGTGGGGGGAACTCCTTTGCCTTCCTAGAGAGAGGAGCCATCCAGGGGGCTTGCCTGCAAGGGAAGTCTGTGGCTCTAGCTGCATTTCAATGCAGTGCTTAGTTTATTCACCAGGGGTCATCAAAGGTCTGGATTTTCTTTGTCTACTTGTTGACTTCTATGTACACCGTACATTCAAGAGCCACGGACTTCTTTAGAGTTATGCATCAGGAGATGATGCTTGCTATTCCTGCACTCCAGGCCCACCCCCACTACTTAGCATCAAAATATCACTCTTTATAGATTTCTACCAACACATTGCAGCAAGCAAGTTCATTAGATGTATCACAGAAATGCTTTTTCTAACTAAACCAACTTATTAAGAAAGGAGAAAGAGGAAACATGGAATCCAATTAAAGTTTTTTTTTTTTTAATCATTTTTAGAAGTCAGAAAATGGGAGGCTTATCAGACTATTGCTTTCTAGATTCATGAACCAAAAACTGCACCCTTGGAAAGCAAGTGGGGCAGGTGTCCCTCTTGTCAGATTTCACTCAGTAACTGAATTCCTAGAGGGCTGGATCATGTCAACAGAAGAACCAGTTCACATTATTCTGGGAGACTTTTTCAGCCCTGTTGAACAAGTAAATGATGAAAATTTTCCATGAAGATTTTTGGCACTGGCATGAAGAATAAGAATCTCACAGGTCTTGGTGATCCTGATAATGTCTGGATTGAATACTGCCTTTTGAGCAGCTCGACTTAGTTATCTCAGTTTTTCTGTGAAGCACCCTTAAGTATCTTTAGTATGAAGCTTTTGTAGACAGTTTGATTCTTTCTTACCTGTACCCTCTGAATAAGCCAAATTGTATCCTTTGAAATCTCAAAAGTGAGACACTCTTTAGTCACAAAGAGGTGTGGATTCAGCTTATAGATTCTTCCCAGGGCTGCATAGGTGTGTTTAAGAATCAGCAGTAGCTCCCCATGCCCTTTATCCTTCCCCAAAGTAGGCAGAAAAACAGCCTTGTTATTCAGGTGGAGGCCTTTGATCTGTATTCCTTTTAGACTCTATTTTAAAATGCATAATTAGAGCCCAAAAGTCACCTGGTTGTGGAATGTGAGAGCTGGAATTGGCCCTAAAACCTAACTCAACCCTCTTATCTTACACATGTGGAAACTGAGCCCCAGAGTAGGTAAGTACCGCTTCCAGTCAGTTGCTGACAAAAATGGATCATTTTCTTTATTCTTTTGCACTCTGCCTCTTTCCAAATAAAATGTAGAGAAACCTTACAATGCAAAATACATAAGGTAATGCTGTAGAAACAGGCAAACAAGACCATAGAATAAAGACAGAGTCAACCATGAGAGATGACATAGTTGTTAAGTGAAGTTCTGGGCACTGTGAGAGAACTCAGGGCACACGGTGGCACATAGGACTCCTGACTCCTAAGATGAACAGTCATTTTCTTATAAGTTTGTCAGTGATGCAGTAAAAATACTATGGGACACATAGGAACCATAGGTGAATCAACAAAAGAGAGGGGTTTGCTCAAACTTGTTATTAAAGAAGATATTATGGGCACTGACAGATGATGGGAATGATTAGGCAAGGCCTTCTGAGAATTCGGAAGCCTTTGGAAATCTCCACTCCACACCAGTCTGGAACAAATATTATAGAAAAATACACAACACTACAGGACCCAATTTTTAATTTAAAAATCCACTACCTATGTCCTATTAACCTTCTGATATAATGTGAATTTTACAATCATGAAAATAAATGATGTGGCTTCCCAAGGCAGGGTCAATTACTTTTTAATCTTCTCTTGGCCTAAAATCTTTCTTAAAAGATGAACTAGAAACCCCTTAAAAAGCATAACTTGCCTACTGACCTTATTCTGTTTTATATGAAATCATGTAACCCAACACCAACTCCTACAAAAGCACTACTTTTAAAAGCATCCTCAAACTAAGTAGCAGGGACAGTTATTTCAAAGTGACATTTACATTGTCAGTAGGGAACTGAATAGCTGAAGGGTAAGATAGTGATCAAGAGAAGATTTAATCCCAGGACCAAGAGGAGGTAGATATCTGTGAAAGAGATAAGAGAGCCTGGAGCTGTTCATAGCTTCTTATATTTAGACGATTGGGAAACACCGCAAGTTGCAAAAGGCTTTACTGGCTGCTGTGAGTGTGAGAGAGAGAATGGGGGGGGGGGGAGAGAG
>CAUYQG010295121.1:0-15183 GCA_963574415.1 Tarsius wallacei | reverse complement strand
AGTGGATTGCCTGAGCCCGCGGGTTCGAGACCCGCCTGGGCAAGCGAGACCTCATCTCTACAATAAATTACAAAATTAGCCGGGTGTGGTAGCACGCGCCTGTAGTTCCAGCTACTTGGAAGGCTGAGGCGGAAGGATCACCGGAGCCCGGCAGGTCGAGGCTGCGGTGGCCGGGAGCGGCCACTGCACTCCAGTCTGGGCAACTGAGTGAGACTCCAACTCAAAAAAAAAAAAAAAATGCAAATGCAACTGCCTTTGCTGGCCTTGAAAACAGATATAGTGGCTGGAGCTGCAGCAGTCGCCTTGTAACCACGAGGGAAATTCTCACAGAGGTGCTAGACCTCCTGTTGTTGGCCAGCCATCACAGGGACTCTAGCTATGTGAAAAAAAGGGCCCTCTGTTGGCTTAAATGACTGTCCTTGCAGATGGATGCACTCTCAACAGACACAGAGTGTGACACCACATATACCTGTATATGCAAATATGAATAGAAGAAAATTGAAGTGATTGTCTCTGGGTAGCAGTATTCTCCTTCATATTTTTCATTTTGTGAAGCTTTTCCATTTTGTGACGCTTTTCCAGTAATCATGTGACTAGTAATCGAACAAATAACTTTTTATATACACAAAATAAACAATGATGCTAATTCTATTTGTGTGTGTGTGTGTGTCGGGGTCTTACTCTGTTGCCCAGGCTGGAGTGCAGTGGCATGATCACAGCTCACTGCAGCCTCGACCTTCTGGGCTCAGGAGATCCTTCTATTATTTTGTTTAAATAAACAAATTATTGGGTTCTCAGGAAGCAGCTCACTCCCATCTGATAAGTGACTTGGAAGCATCTCCATGACTACCTGTGGACATCCTGGAGAGCAGATTCAAACCCCAGTGGGAGGCCGGGCTTGACTGCTAAAGGTTCCCTCCACACAGGTGTGATTCCAACCTCACAAGGGAGGCAGGGCAGATATCATGGCCCCAGGCAAGCAGATGACGACCTGAGGCCCTCAGCACCCACAAGGACACATCTGTCTTCACCTGAAATTAGGCCTTCAGACCTTCTCTGGCCAGCTTGCCAAGCGAACTCTCAGCAGCACCGGGAGATGACCAGAGGAAAGGGGCAGGTGGGCCCTGCCTCACTGGGACCTGGGTCTGGGGCCCCAGTAAGCTGGGACAGCTGCGGGTTCTGCAGGTTGGGCTGACACCACACCTGTATTGGCTGTAAGCACAGCTTTACAGAAGTGGAGTGTTGCCATCTCCTCCCACAACACAGGCAGGTGATCTCTGTGAAAGTGACCCTGGGGAAAGCGCAAGAAAGAAATATTTAAAAACATGCTGGAGGATTCTCTCCTCAACAAACACCCCCACGGCAGCCACTGCGGGGCTTCGGGGACACAGGCTGCCATGACAGCAGCAGCTGGCGCTGTCTCCCGTGGCAGAGTTTCTGACGCCAGCGACGCGTTCATGTCAGCTCACCCGCTTCTCACCCCTGCGGCAGGGGCTGTCAGAGCTGAGTCAGACCCAACACTGGTGTGCAGGAGAAACAGGGTCAGAGAAGACCAGCAAGAAAGATGAGGATCACTTAGGGGCAGTGATATCCTTTTTTTGGGGTGCAGGTTGACTGGACCATCAGAACAGTGTCCCCTCCAGTGAGGAATCTGGGTTCAAACACCCGTAGGAGGCTGGCCTTGGCTTACAAAGGTCCCCTCCAGACAGGCATGATTCCAACCTCGGAGGGAGGCAAGCAGACGTTGTGGTCCCAAGGAAGCAGATGGAAGCCTGAGGCTGTCAGGAGAGGAGATGTTACAAGCGGAAAAGAAGTCAGAGGGACCCGTGTGATGCTTGATGAAACGTGCTGCTCTTCTATGAACACTTCTGGAATAGTAAAAGAAAATTTAGAAAAAATTAAACAAAACATTCGCCTGTTAAATAACATGACACAACATGGGGCTGAGGGATCTGTTTGGCCAACCCTTCCGTTGCTTACTCAGATAAATATGTCCTTGGCTTGTTTCCTTTATACCTTTGTTAAGGTTTTTATTACTGCGACGTGTATTTGGCCCTTGCTTGCTAAACTTACTCATCAGGTTTGTTTCTTCTTGCAGAGAGGCAATGAAATTACAAATGGTGCTGCAGTAAGGCTCGCGTCCCCTTCCAGACTCAGAAGCTGCCACCATGTCTCCTCTGGATCAGATAGAGCGAAAGTTCCGTGATCCCTAAGTTGGCAGGGTCAACGCCCCAGTTCAGCAGGAAGCGGCTTCAGAAGAATGACCCCCACCCCTCAACATGGGGATCATGTCTCTCAGGGGGAAAATGAGGCAGGAGATAGGATGGGGACTGGAAGGTGAGCCTCAACAGATAAGAAGCCGCAGGAAAAAAAGAGATGCCATAGTCCTGTAATTTTTTTAAAAAATATTTTATTTTAAAGATATGGGGTACAATTCAGGGTTAGGGCAAAAGATGCTCATTATGCAGGTACCCTTGTTGATGAGGTGTGCCCCCCACCTCCTCTGGCAGGTTCCCACTGCTGCCAATCCCGACCTGCAATGTTAATGAACCTTCCAAGACAGAAATAAGTAAAAGAGAAGCCATTAACTGAAATGCTCACTCAACCTCCCAGGACCACATAAGTGACATCCCTTCCTGGGACAAAACAGGAAGGTGATAAAACATACACTCCAGGAGTGGCACAAGTGCCGCAGAGACTTCATTGAACCCTCTGTAACCTAATCCATGCAAAAGAGCTGGTTAAAGCTAACGCATAAGGACTGTATCTCATACAGACAATTAAAATGATGGGTCGGCAGGCAGAGACATGCACAGTAACCTGAAGTGTTACCCCCTCCCCAGAAAATACATTTAACCCCAGAAACGTCTATCCAAAGGTTTCTTTTTGAAAACTTTGCAAAATTAAAGGGCATATAAGGTCCCAGTTTTGGCTGGGCGCGGTGGCTCAAGCCTATAATCCCAGCACTTTGGGAGGCTGAAGTGAGAGTATTGCCTGAGCCCACGGGTTCGAGACCAGCCTGGGCAACTCGATGAGACCTTGTCTCTACAATAAATCACAAAGACTAGCCAGGCGTGGTAGTACGTGCCTGTAGTTCCGGCTACCTGGAAGGCTGAGGCAGCAGGATTGCCTGAGCCCAGCAGGTAGAGGCTGCGGGGGCTGTGAGTGTGCCACTGCACTCCAGCCTGGGCGACAGAGTGAGACTCTGACTCGCTGCTCTTGGGCTGCTTCAGCTTGGGCCCATGCCATCCTCTCTTCGGAGTGTGCTTCTTCCGTCCTTCCACTCAATAAACGACTCTCTGCTTTAGCTCTCTTTATGTGCGTCTCAACCAATTCTTTGTTCACGGCACCAAGAGCCTGGTCACCACGAACGGGGTTTTTACCCACGCTCCCACCCTGCACTGGTGATGGCCCTTGGCTCCCATCAGTTAGCTGGAATGCCCTTCCTCAACCTTTTCTTCTAGAATGGAATGGAACAGTTTGGAACAGCTAGAGGTCCCATGGCGACTCCACCTTGCTAATCTCGTCCTTGCCTTCCTCTTCTCCTCTGCCTCCTTCACCCCAGTCTTGAAGCTCAAGTCACCAGTGCGACCTGGGGGTTCCTCATCTAAACGACTGGGTACTAGCCACAGCCTCCCGCCTCCTCCCAGGGAGCACCTTCCACCTTCCCCACCTGGGGTACTGGACCTAGATCCTGTCTCTTATGCCCACGGGACCTTCCTGGCCTCCACCCCCTCACCCCTACTGCGGCAACAGGCCTGCCAGCTCACAAGGCTGGCTCCAGGCCCTGGGGACCTCATGGGCTTCAGGGGTGACTGCTGTGCTGAGTTTCAGGGCTCTGCTCCTGGGGGGGGGGGTGCAGATGGCTGACTTCTCTGCACCATTAACACCTCACCAGGAGGTGATGGAAATATTTAGGCCTGGGGGTGAGGGCTCGGGCCCCTGATTGCACATTCCTCCTGGTCCCCACCCTGCTTGTCCTGCATGCTGGGGATTCATTCACCCTTGATGCAAGTTGGTGTGTGCCCTCGGGGTCTTCTGGCTTCAAATTGCCAGTCTGGGTGACGCTGATGGGTGTTTGTGACCCTTTACGGACCCTGTCCTTCCTCTCCCTCCATGCCTGTCTAACGTCACAAGCCCATCTTCTCTGTGCTGTGAAACACAAAGCATGTTCAGATCTGTCCTCTCATTTGGGCTCATATCTCCTCGGGGAGGTTGGGGTTATTGTCATCATGTCACTGATGAGGAAATTTAGGCTCAGAGAGGAGCAAGTTGTTGCCCAGGGTCACACCAGGGAAATTTTAATTTAATTTGATTTAATTTAATTTAATTTAAAAACCAGAGTCTCACTCTTTCGCCCAGGCTAGAGTGCAGTTGCAGCATCACGGCTCATCACAGCCTCAATTTCCTGGGCTCAGGTCATCCCTCCGCCTCAACCTCCCGAGTAGCTGGGACCACAGGCATGTATCATCTCGCACAGCTGATTTTTTTATTTATTGTAGAGACAAAGTCTCACTGAGTTGTCAGGCTGGTCTTGAACTCCTGGGCTCAAGCAATCCTCTCGCCTCGACCTCCCAAAGTGCTAGGATTACAGGTGTGAGCCACCATGCACAGAGCACACTGTGGATTTGTAGCAGAGTTGGGACTAGAACTCCCGTTCCGCTGGGGTGGTATCCCATCTGTGGCCAAGGCCTGTCTTTCTGCTTCCACAAGGTCTGCTTCCCTATTCCTCCCCTCCACACAACAGCCACTATCACGGCCCCTCGGGCCTGGGCTCACCATCACATGGGCCCCTTCCTGGCCTCTGCTTCCGCGCTGGACCCCACCACGCCCATCAGAGGATTCCCCTAAATGGCAGGTGGGCTTAAAACCCCTCTCTCCAGACCGTCACCAGTTGGACTAAAGGGGACCTTAGCTGTAGGAGCTTCTGGTCCCAGGGGAGAGATGGCCACACAGAAATGTCAGCATCCCTGGGCAAAGGGGAGACAGACAGGGAGCACATGGGAAAGTTCTGGGAGGGCTGCCTGGAAGAGGTGACCCTTGAGGTGTGTCTTGAAGGATGTACACATTATCAGGCAAATAACTCTGAGAAGGGTATTCCAGGAGGAGGGAACAGCATGCACCAAGGCACAGATCCACCTGGTGGCTGCAGAGTGAGCTGGGTGACCTGGGCCACTCAAGGCAGTGCTACATGTTCAGGGAGCAAGTCTGTGGTTTCCACACTTTGGGCTGCCTCGGGATCTCCTGGTGGGCTTATGAAATGCAGGTTCCTGGACCCAGTTCCCAGAGTACAGGCCAGTCAGCCTTCTGCCGTTCTCATGAGCAGAAGCGATGACCTCACCCACAGTTCTGATGCAAGTGGTCCACGGCCCACACTTAGAGACGCTCAGCAGGACCAGCTGTGGCCAAGCACAACGCAGGGGTGGGCGGGGGTGGACATGGGACGGGCCATTGGAATGGTTGTAGGAGCTGAGCCCTCTTGGGCCACCCTGTTTACGCGTGGGCTCTCCCCTCCCTTCCTCAGGATGCGTTTTATTCTCCTTCCCTTATCATTTTCTGGGGCATTTACTTATTTGTTTGTTTATGAGACAGGGTCTTGCCCTGCTGACCAGGCTGGGGTGCAGTGACACAATCAGCTCACTGCAATCTCGAACTCCTGGCTTCAAGCGATCCTTCTGCCTCAGCCTCCACTGTAACTGGTACAGGTGTTCGCCACCACACCCAACCTTCTGGCACTCTTATCACTGGCTCTTATACTGAGCATATTTTTTGTTTTGTTTTGTTTTGTTTTGTTTTGAGTTGGAGTCTCAGACTGGAGTGCAGTGGTCGCTCCCGGCCATCGCAGCCTCCACCTGCTGGGCTCCGGCGATCCTTCCGCCTCAGCCTTCCAAGTAGCTGGAACTACGGGCATGCACCATCATCCCTGGCTAATTTTTTGATTTATTGTAGAGATGAGGTCTCGCCGAGTTGCCCAGGCAGGTCGCTAACCCGTGGGCTCAGGCAATCCACTCACCTCGGCCTCCCAAAGCACTGGGATTACAGGCTGAGCCACCATGCCTGGCCCATACTGAGCATTTGACTGATGACACATCACCTGTGCCACTCTACTAGCGTGGGACTACGTGAGGAAAGGGATTTTGTCCATCTTGCTCACTGCTGTAACCCGACATCTATAACGTGGAAGGTGATTAAGGGAGATTTTGGGGTGTTTTTTTTAGGGTGGAAGGGATCTGAGTGTGCTCAGAAGCTGACAGGAAAAGGGCAGAGTGAGCCTGGTATATACAAGAGACAGAGACCAAGACAGACGTCAGAGAACAGTTCCTGGTGGGGGCTAGGACAAGGATGGGGCCACCGAGGAGGGAGGTGCCCAGGTGGGAGAGTGGTGCCTGAGGTGGGTGCCAGGAAGACGCCAATCCTTCCATTTTCTCCACGAGGTGGCAGGCGTGGGGCTTCCTGGGAGGAGTGGGGAGGAGGGTGGCAGTGGAGAAACATGACTGAGGTGGGTGCTCCAGTCACGATCCCCTTCTGTTCAAACTTCCATTTTATAAGTTACATGCCTGCTGCCTGGATGCGGCGCCCAAAAGCAGCCTCCCACCGCATGTAACTGTGACTGTCCTTAGGTCCCTAAGCTGTCACTTCTCCCTTTTTCTTGGAAATCCCCTACCCCGTACATCCTGTCAAGCAAGCAGTAGCAGCAGCAAGCAAACAACAGCTGGCAAATGATCAAACTAAGCCAACATGTAACTGCAAACTATTCCGTCGCTGACTCTGACCCCCTTAAAATGTAAGCTACGGCTTCTGCCTATAAAAGCCCTCTGCCTGCTTTACTCGGGGCTGAGAGTTCTTTGGATAATAGTCCACTCTCAGTCGCCGGCTATTGAAAGACCCAGGATCTTAAAAAAAAAAAAGACTCCCTGGCAGCCCCGACCCTGACCCTCAGAAAGGGAACATACCTTGCCTCGCCTCAAGAGGCGATAAGAACCAGCCTCTGGTCCCAGAGTCCTCAGCTGGGCCACCATGACGACTGGACCATACATCCCAAACTGTCTCCTCCAGGAAGCCTGCCCAGATTCAGCACCCTTCGACAGGGCTCCTGCAGCACCTGGCCAGTCCCTTCTGCATGACTTTCCTCTTCCTGCCTCTCCTCGCAGACATCTTTGCTCTTCCCTGCCTCCCTGTGGGCTCTCAGGGCTGGGACTGATTCAGCACAGGGGCAGAGAGAGCAGGTGCCAGCCTAGCCTGGGTGGCGGGCAGGCCGTGGGTTCTCCCAGCGGGCTCTGGGCTCCCTCTGCTGGCCCAGCTGGGCATGGCCACGGCTCCCCAGCAGCCAGGGCTTCCTGGGAGAGGCCTGGACTCTTGGACTGTCTCTCTCTCCGCAGCTCCTTGCTTGCTTCTTTCCTGAAACCCTTCACGGTGTCAAGAAATCCTGGTGCAACACCAGCAGCAGCCTGGTTTCAACACTGCTGCCACATTTCCTGCTCTGTACTGCTCTAACTAAAATGCTTTGCATTCTACTTCTACAGCCCTTTAGTGGGGAGGTCCTACTAGGTGGAAAGGCTGTCCTGGGATGAGGAAGTCCCCTTTAGGCAAGGAGGTCCCTTGAGGTGGAGAGCCCCTACTAGGTGGAAAGGTCCCCCTGAGGTGGGGAGTTCCTCCTGAGGTGGGTAGGTCCCCCTAGGTGACAGGCCCTTCTGAGGCGGGCTGGTCCTCCCTGCTCTCAATGCCTCCTTCTTTGCTCATTATGCCTCCATCCCTGTAAGTACAGTTTTGCACCACACGGTGGTGGTTCGTTCAGCGTCTGACTGCATACAGGACAGAGGCCTTATAAGATTTTAATCAAGCTCAACAATTCCCATCACCTAGCCTGGTGACGTCAGAGCCATCATTACATTGTAGGACAATTACTTAAAAAAAAAAAAAAAAACCTTATGTAGTCTCGGTGTCCAGCGTTCATAAAGTCTGCAGTCCATCTTTCATGTCCTGGACTTTTACCTCCCCCCTATCCACTCACTGACTCGCCCAGAGCCACTTCCAGGCCAGCATGCTTAGTATCTGGTAAGTATCTAGCCCAGTCCATTTTTTATTTCATATACTGTTTTTTTTTTTTTTTTTTTTTAGTTGAAGTCTCACTCCATCGCCCAGGCTGGAGTGCAGTAGCACGATCAAGGCCACCCCAGTGTCGACCTGCTGGGCTCTGGTGATCCTTCCACCTCAGCCTTTCAAGTAGCCGGAACTATAGGCGCGTGTTACCACGCCTGGCTGATTTATTTTTTTTTTATTTTTATTGTAGAGATGAGGTCTCACCAAGTGAGACCTCGAATCCGCGGGCTCAGGCAATCCACTGGCCTCAGCCTCCCAAAGTGCTGGGATGACAGGCTGAGCCACTGAGACCGGACTGTATTTTCAGTGGGCCTTTTTTTTTTTTCCCAGAACAAGTTTAAAAATTTTTTTATTGAAAAAGAAAAGCTTCATTTATTTCTTTTGCTTTCTGACTCTGTGCTTGTGCCTTTCCACAATTTTCTGCTCCTTGATAAGGAAAGTACGCTTGATCCTGTCATGAACACATGAACCCACCACAGGCCCTGCTGACGTGTTTTGTTTTGTTTTGTTTTGGACAACCTCAAAAGAACTTTTGGTCTCACAGCATTTTCTATGTTCAGATACAGAAATGCTTACCATCGTGTGATAGTTCCCTGCAGTATCCAGCACAGTACTCAGTGCTGCACGGGTTTGTGGCCTACGAGCGATAGGCATCCCAGCCGTCTAGGTGTGTATCAGGCTGCACCATGTAGGCTGTGGAATTACAGGTCGTGATGTTTGCACAAGGACCAAGGCGCCCAAGGACACATTGACTCAGAACTGTACTTAGTACGGAAGTTCCTGTCACCAGATTGCACCCGGCCACCACATCCCTTATGGATGGAAGACTTAGCTTCCAGCTCATGGTCACTTTCTCCTACTGGGGGGATTCCAGCATGTTCAAGGAGAGCCCTCCTCATGCCTTGGCCTCTGTCCCTCCACCCCCAGAGACCTCTACCTCCCTCGGCCACCAGCTCCCACTGTATGTGCTTGACCTTACCACTGTGGTCACTATGCCTCCTCTAACACTCACCCCACGGCCCTCATCTCCGTCTCACATACTGCGTGTCTGACTTATGTGTTGCCTGTTCCACTCCACTGGAGCGAGGGCTACCCAGGGTGGCGATTCTCTCTTGCTCATGGAGGTACCCAGCATCCGAAACAGTACCAGGCGCATAGTAGGTGTCGGTAATTAACCAAGTCAGTCATTAAATATACATGTCAGGTTCTGGCCTGGTGCTGAGGACACCAAGGTGACTCAGACAGGCTCCCTGCTTATACCAAGATCATGGCCCCCTATGGGAGACAGACACATGACCTGACAGATTTGCAGGCAGCCACTTCTAGCTGTCACTTTTGATGCAGCCCCTCCTGCACTCGGGAGAAAACACACTCAAGCAGAGCTGCAGCTCCACCTTCCCCATCATACCTTCCCATCACCCACCACCCCCCTGGAGCACCATTAGCTGGAGGGAGAGTCCTGGGTTCCTGTCCTGACTCTCCCACCCCACCCTCCACTCCCAGGGATCCCCGGAAGCAGCCGGAAAGGGAGTCTAGGTCCACTTGGACTCACAGCTGTGTCTTGTCCACAAGGTGCTACCCCTCTCTGGCCCTCGATTTCCTCATCTATCAACAGAGGTGACGGTCCCAACTCAGTATGCCCCACGGGGCTGGAGCAAATGAGATGGGGAGAGTGAAAACGCTTTGTGGACAAAGGCGAGGAGTTCTAAATGGCTGCAGGAGAGGCAATGTGTTTATTTTATAATTCCAAACTGTTGAAGGCAGACACAGGGCTCCCCTATAATTCCGTTTGAGGTCTAGACCTTAGGTTTTGTTTTATCTATTTAACTACGTTATTGAAATGGAACTATAACATGCAGTTTAAAAGTAGCTGATGGCTGGGCTTGGTGGCTCAGCCTGTCGTCCCAGCACTTTGGGAGGCTGAGGTGAGTGGATTGCCTGAGCCTGCGAGTTCGAGACCAGCCCGGGCAACTTGGTGAGCCCTCATCTCTACAATAAATCAAAAATTAGCTGGGTGTGGTGGCACACGCCTGGAGTTCTGGCTACTTGGAAGGCTGAGGCAGAAGGATTGCTGGAGCCCAGGAGGTCGACGCTGGGGTGACCGTGAGTGAGTGTGCCACTGCAATCCAGCCTGGGGTGATGGAGTGAGACTACAACTCAAAACAAAAAAACAAAAAAACAAAAAGTAACTGATGCTGGACATCTTTCCATATTAATGTAAAAACATCTATTTCACTCTTTTTAACAGCTGCAGAATATCCCACCATATGAAGAGACTAAAATCTGCCCCTCCATTGATGGATATTTGAATTACTGAACCATCGGAAGTATTTGCGAGAGCAGATAGAAGTATATGGCAGATCAAAGTGAGAGCTTCATCCCAGGAAACTAATGCCGGACGGAGAGAAAGGCTAAGTGAATCCACATGTTGTACTCACAGCCCAGAGTCACACCACCCTAAGAGGCAGGAGACATGCAGACCATGGGGGCATGGAGCAGCTCTGGCCAGACCCTCTACCCCACCGCCAGTGGCTCCCAGCAGCAAGATCAGATGTGAACTTCCCACCCAGCCACACGATGGGGCTTCGTATACCCTAGACAGTTCTTACTGAGCCAAAGGCTGCTGTAAGAGCTGAGTATACCCATTATCCAGCAGAATTCCTTATGAATGAGGATGCCCCTGTCCTGGGTCCCTTGCCCATCCTGAGCCTTAAGTCCAGTCCAGGCCTCGTCCTTGGGTGGTGGGTGAACACCGCTGGGGTCCCACTGGATCATGTTGGGGCCTCCATACTCTGTAGTTGCTCTCAATTTTGCACAAGGATCATTTTATGCCATTAGGATCTCTTTGTCCACTTGTCTGTTTCCTTGGGATAAATTCTTAAGAAATAAAATCGCTAGGCCAGCATGTATGCCCATTTTCACAGTTTGGTACTGACCAGAGATACTAAAGGAGCAAAACAGACAGCCAGAAATAGACACAAAGTCACAAGGGAATTTAGTTACCAAGACGTCACTTCTAATCAGGGGAGAAAAGACAGGTTATCGATTAAATGGTATTAAAACAATAGAGTAGTCATCTGGAAAAAATAACCTCACTCCCTGTGAAAAAATAAGTACCAGCTGAAGCCAAGATGTTTAAAAAAAGTTTAAGGCCAGGCGTGGTGGCTCAGCCTATAAGCCAGCATTTTGGGAGGCCAAGGTGAGAGGATTGCCTGAGCCCGGGGGTTTGAAACCAGCCTGGGCAACTTGGTGAGACCTCTACAATAAATCAGTCTCTCTCTCTCTTTCTCTCTCTCTCTCTCTCTCTCACACACACACACACACACACACACACACACACACACACACAATAGCCGAATGTGGTGGCATGCATCTGTAGCTGCAACACCTTGGAAGGCTGAGGCAGAAGGATCACCTAAGCCCAGCAGGTCGAAGCTGCGGTGGCCATGAGTGTGCCACTGCACTCCAGCCTGGGCAACAAGAGTGAGCCTTCACCTAAAAAAAAAAAAGAATTTGTATATGATCTTGATAAGGGAGTGAGCCTTTCTAAGAACAGCACAAAATCCATAAGATATCAAAAACGGATACATCTGACTCCATAAAAATCGAAATTTTCTAAGGAGGAAAAAAAAAATACCATAAAGTCAAAACTCAATCAACAAACTAGAATATAGTTCTGCAACATACTAGTTGTGGTACTATTTATAAAAAGCGATTGCAAGTCATCAGACAAAAGACCCACAACCAAAGAAAAAATGAAGAGACAGTTCAAAGACAAAAGACAAATACTGATAATTGTATAACATCAGGAAAGACCAAAATGTTTGACAACTCTCTGTGCTAGCCTGAATGTGGCTGTGAGTAGTGGTTGCTAGTGGTGTTCACACATGTTCCCTTTTCCCGCCTGGGCGTTTGGTGTGGTTGCAGGTTCCCACCTGTGGACTTTGGTGCGGCCGCGTGTCTTGCTTTGGAGAGGAAGAGCGAGAGGAGGTGGTGTGGCTGCATCTGGGTGGGAGTTTCATGTGATCCATGGCTTTTGCTTTCCTTCCGCCTCAGTGTCCAACAACATTTCAAATGGCAGTTGCTTTCTGAGTCTGGCTCTGGGGTGAGGTCAATAATGTTGGAAAGCAAAGCCCTCGATGGATGTGTGGTGTAAGAGAGAATAGACCTTTGTCATGTTAAGGACCTGAGATTTGGGGTGTGTATGTGATGGAGACAGAACCCAGCTCTTCTGACGGGTTCTTCGAGTGTTGCTGGTGAGACAGTATCAGTATAAAGCCTCCCTGTACCTTTATCTTGAAATCCCACTTCTAGGGATTTATGAAACAGGTACACTCATGTATGTAAGGGGTAGGGGAAGAGCTAAGGACAGCCTTTGCAACTTGGATTGTAATAGCAAAAGACGGAAAACAGCCTACACACTGATCAACAGGAAATTGATTAAAAACATTGTGAAACATACATAGGACGAAATTCTCTGCAACCAGAAAAATAAGGGAGATGTACCAGTAGTTGTACTAGTCTTTATCCCAAGGTTAGGACGGGATGTTAGAGCCCCAGCATCTAGAAAGATTAAGGTGCCCCCTCCCCACCGTACCAATATAAATAGAAGTTAAAATAAATCATAAGATGCATTGAAAAGCCCATTTAAAAATGTTTTTTATGGAAACAAAATATCAAGCTGGGCCCGGTGGCTCAGGCCTGTCATCCCAGCGCTTTGGGAGACGGAGGCAAGAGGATGGCCTGAGCCCATAGGTTCGAGACCAGCCTGGGCAACATGGGGAGACCTCATTTCTCCAATAAATAAAAAAATTAGCCGGGTGTGGTGGTGCACGCCTGTAGTTCAAGCTACTTGGAAGGCTGAGGTGGAAGGATCACCGGAGCCCAGCAGGTCAATTCTGGGGTGGCCGTGAGCGTACCACTGCACTCCAGCTTGGGTGATGGAGTGAGACTATGACTAAAATAAAATAAAATGAAAATATCTCTGTAATGATACCAAATAATTCATTTAATTCATTCCTCAGGCCTGCTACAACAAATTACTACAAATTTGGTGGCTTCAAACAACAAAAATTTATTCCCTTGTAGTTCTGAAGGCCAGAAATCTGAACTCAAGGATCGACAGGGTCATACTCTCTCCAAATACTCTAGAGGAGAAACCATCACAGGCTTTTCCAGTGTCCGGCAGCTCCTGGTGTTCTGAGCCTTGTGTCAGCGTCACCTCCGTCTTCGTGTCCATCCTTACATGGCCCTCTTCCCTGGGTCTCTAGGGTGTCTTAACTCCCCCTCGCCTTTCTCTCTCACCAGTCATCAGATTCAGGATCCACTCTAAACCCAGGTTACTCTCATCTTGAGAGGCTTAGGTTAATTACATCTGCAAAGACCCCATTTCCAAATAAAGTCATGTTCACAGGTGCCAGGAGTTAGGATTGGACACATCTTCTGGGCAGACACTATTCAACCCACTACAATGGGCAACAGTGGTTTCCCTTGGAAGGGGAGGGGGTCCAGGAGTGGGAGGAAGATGAATTTTTCACTGCATACTCTTTTGAACTATTCGTATTTTAAAAACACGTTTTCTGTAAAATTTTCAACTGAGCATACACACAAAATAATAGCCACCCCTCCTCAAAAAGAACATGCTCATTCAAAATGTTAATACTGCAAATTGCCCTGGTTTACACTCGCACCAGCAGTGGCTGCCGACCCATTTCTGAGGCTGGAGAAAGTGGTCAGTGAGTATGAATTGTTCTGTCTACTCGCCTAGGCTGTGGAGGGAAGCCAAGGGCTAGAAGACCATTTTGAGGGACGGTGAAAGTGGCGGAAGGGCATTTTCAGAGTGGGGCAGACTCGAGAGTGCCTGTGGGGTAAAGAGAGAGATAAACAGGGAAGAGGAAAGTGGAGACAGGAGGAGAAGAGGAGACAGTGGAGGTAAGGGAGGGTCAGTCAGCCGGGGACAGGAAGACGTCCCCTCTGCCCTGAGGGAGAAAGGAATGAGGGGGAAAGGATGACCCAGAAAGCACTCAGGGTGGAGGGGTCTACTCTGGTCTTCTGGTCTACTCTGACTGCAGGGACCTCTGAGGGGAGCAGGCTGGTTATCAGCTGGCCAGGATGGGCGGGACCAACACATCACAAAAGAGGGAGGGGAGAGCTTGCAATCAACGTGAGACAAAAGCCCTGCCAAGTAGTGGGAGGCCCAGCTACCCCCCCCCCCAAGGGTGCAGTGGAGGCTGTGGGATGAGAAGTGACAGCCCCTCTGGCTCCATCTGTCCCAGGGCCCAGGGCGCCGGTGGGCTTCCTTCCTCCCCCACCTCCCTCCAAGCACACCCGGGCACACTGGACAGCAGTCCCTGCCCTCGGCCTGTGGACACACTGGGGATGGGGAACATCCGGGGCGAGAAGTCTAAGGTCCAAGGGAGGTGTTGGGGGGTTTGCCCCATCTATTTTCTGTCGAAGGAGGCGGCCTCCAACAACGAAGCTGCCAGGAGCGTGCTGCAGCCACAATTCCAGTTCCGGGCAATGGGAAGAAGAGCCGATTGCCTCTGTCCGCAGTTAAAGAGCTCCTGTTGGCGCCAGGATGGCGGGCTACTCCTGGGGCAGCAACGAACAAAGCAGGGGGGCTCTGACCTTGCCGCATGGTGGGCCTGCATTGTCTCTGTTCGCTGGCTTTCTGGAGTGAGGTCTTGGCAGACAAGGTGGACAAGGGCACCCACTCCAGACTCCAGGACCTCGACTCAAAGCAAGTCACCTCACTCAGATTCTGCCGTGCATCTGCAAGGACGGATCGTAGAGCCTCCCCTGTTTCTTCCCAGAACAGCCCCTCCAGAGAGAGCAAGCCTCCCATGCCACAAAGACCATCTGAGGCCAGCAGCTGGGCGTGCCCCTTCCCATCCTCCTGCTTGGCACACAGTAGGTGTTCACTGGAGGCTTGCCCAGTTGAGTTCTTGGGCACAGTGTGAAAGAGGAATCTTTGCAAACTAAATCGTTTGGAACACTGAGCTTGTGCACACTATGGAATTCTGAATTCCTGTTTGTTTACTTAAGAAGAGAGGGCAAGCAGGGCTCGGTGGCTCAGCCTGTCAT
>CAUYQG010295120.1:0-10895 GCA_963574415.1 Tarsius wallacei | reverse complement strand
GGTATCTTTTTTATAGAGTGATTTGAGTTCTTCTGGTTATATTCCCAGTAGGGGGATTGTGGGGTCACATGGAAGGTCTATTTTTAGATCTTTTAGGAATCACCACGCTGTTTTCCACAGAGGTTGTACTAATTTGCACTCCCACCAACATTGTAGAAGTGTTCCCTTTTCGCCATATCCTCTCCAGCATCTGTTGTTTTTTGAGTGTTTTTTGATGATAGCCATCCTGGGTGGAGTCAGGTGATATCTCAGTGTAATTTTGCATTTCTTTGATGACTAGTTACTATACAAGCAATGCCCAAGCATCTAAAAGTGGAAGACTGACTGTTAGTAAATCATCACCTGATTTCACCATTAAACCTGTAGAAGTGAAGGTTCTTTCACCAATTTTCCAGAAGACTGTATTAATGTTATCTTTACAAGAATGCAACATGACCGCAGTATAATTTTATTTTATATGTACTCTATTTTAAATGTGAATGGGGGTAAGGGAAGGAAATAAAAGGGATGTTACTAAATATTCTGCAGATTGTAATAAAGGCAAACAGTAGTAGAGAAGTAATATGTGACTGTCACAGCTAGCTTTCCGGGAAGAAAACTCCGAGATGCAGAGTAGTGTTCAAGAAGTGTATAATAACTGACAAGGTGTTTGCAGAATCAGATCCTGGAATGGGCAGGGAAGGGAAGGAAGCAGTATTTGCAGAGGAAACTGTCTTGCTAAAGTGCATTCATAACAAGGGACACTGTGAAACTGGGATAGCACTCTATAAACTTCCCAAATTGAAACAAAGACACCACATTTTTCTAACCCAGTCCCCAGCCCCCACTTCCACATAAACCATAGGTTGAATGCAGGCAGCCCTGAAAGAGGGAGTGTTCTTGTGGTAAGTTGGCAGAAGAAAACAAATAACTCACCTCTATCAGCAGGCATTATTCCCAGCAGCTGGGAGAGTAGGTCCTTCAGTTCTGAAATGGGAACGGGATGGTGCACCATAGCATCTAATAATACTGGCTACCCTTTGGCTGCTTAGAGCCACTTCACATAAGTCAAGGAAACAGCCTGACAAATTCTGGAATTCTGACAGTCCTCTTTTCTTAGTGAGAAGCCCAGAAAAGGAAGTTTTTTTAGATGGACTATAGGTCACACTGCTGCAGCTGATCTCAAGACTCCTGCATATCCCTCCCCTGCTACTCACTCTAGATCTCACTCACCTGCAGCTGGTATCACTACTGGACAAGGTGGTTTACTCAGTGGGCAGGATCCAGAGTCTCATCCTTGAGGGTGCTCAAGATCAAAAGGAAGGTCACCATTCCTTTCACAGGCAATGGCTATCATAGCTACTTACCATGGAAACTGGGCAAGGGAGTACAAAGAGACACTCCAGCAGATAGTTGGATGCCAAAGAAATTCTTCCTTGCCCCTACTATGTAATGATGCCACAACCTTCTCTTGATACTCTGTATCTATTCCCTCTGCTGAGATGCTGAATGCTCTTTATACCTGCTTTTTCCTTGGCAATAACTCAAAAGGACCAGGTGGAAGGCAAAGATAATATTTAAGCAAATCATTCATTCTCTGGATTCCACTCAAATTTGGCAACTTTTCATGTAACTCTTATTGGAGATTTTCCCTTTCCAGGAACCAGGATCTCTACATCTGCAGAAACCAAGATTTGGAGGCCAGGCTCAGTGGCTCATGCCTGTAACTCCAGCACATTTGGGAGGCTGAGGCAGGAAGATCGCTTGAAGCCAAGAGTTTGACCAAAACAAACAAACAAACAAACAAACAAACAAAAAATCACATACAAAAGATTGTGGAGATGAAAAGTACAAATGAGATTTAGCAGGCTAATGCCTACTTCTACTCCTTGGTTGCTGGACCCATGTATTCTATTGAGGACATAACATCATATACTTGTCCTTGATTTCCCACGTAGACTGCATCCTGGAGGATGACACCTTATCCTTGCAGGGCATCATATCTGGCTTATGCCTCAGCTGGGCCTCCATGGACCACTCCCTTACTCTATTATACCTGCAGGTTCTGCATGGTACAGTGCATGACAGAATATACAGGTCTCGTAGTTCATATGTCATTGCTACTCCTCCTTTGCTGTAAAGTAGGCTGTTTGATGTGATGTTACATGGGATATCGCATCAGTGGCTCAGATACCTTGTAAGCCATTGAGTATTGGGCTTGGTTAATGCCCTGATGATAGAAAAGGCAAACCTGTAGCTGAAACATGTGTTGTATCTCCATAAAAATATTGCTTCTTAGGGTAGAAAAAGACCATGTCAACACGCCACCAATGGCTACTTGGTCTTCTGAAGACCGAGTATCTCCTCATAGTTGCCATTGTAGGCAGTTTGAACTTTTAGCAGCAGCAGTGACTAAATCAGATAGACAGGACTCCCTTATACACAGTTTCCCTTTCCAGGGTTTTAGTTACTTGTAGTACAATACAAAAAGATATTTTGAGAGAGAGAGAGAGAGACCACATTTACCTAACTTATATCACTGTATATTATTATAATCGTTCTATTTTATCATTAGTGATTGTTACTAATCTCTTCCTGAGTGTAATTTACAAAGTAAGCTTTATCATGGGTATGTGTGTTTGGGAAAAACATAGTATAAATAGGGTTTGGTGCCATCCATAGCTTCAGGCATCCACTGGAGGCCTTAGAACATATCCTTGGTGGAAAAGGGGAGACTACTGAAGTTAGTAGGAGTCCATGCTTTTGGATTTATGTATCATTTTCATATCAGCCACCATGGTCACTCTGTATTAGTGCCCAGTGGGCCAGTGCTATTGTGAGCAGTCTCCCTCAGGCTGGTAGGGTCATTTGGCTGAGTCATTCTATTCCTTGGTTGTTCAGGGCTTCTCCCATAGTGTGTGCTCTGGTTGGTGCTCTGGCATGAGATATAAAGATCATCACCCTTCATGCTCACTCACATACATCCATTCACATACTTCTACACTAGACTTCCTTGTCTCTAGTCTTCCATTTTTTTCTTTTTCCAGGTCCCTAAACAATCAAGCCATAATTTTACCTCTGGTCTCTTCTCCTTCCTGACCAAGTGTATGCTCATGTGCACTGACTAAACTCTGCTAATTTGAAGGATTTTCCCTCATCACTGTCTTTCCAAGGCACCTCTGAGTGGAACTGAGGTGGAGCGGCTATAATTTTTTTCCTTAAGCCACATACAAGACTGACGGTCAAAGCTATTATATTTTCAACCAAGGAAATATATGATAGGGATATTATGCCAACTATAGAAATTACCCATTCCAGTTACATAATTTGAGACTGGGGAAGTGAACTCTGGATAGATCCATGAACCCAGTGACAGGCCAAACGTAGACATTTCTTCATCTATCAGTTGGCCATTGGAGAACTAATTCTCCACCTGCCCCCCTAGTAACAATGTGAGTGGAGAGAGAGCCATTGTTGCACATGGCAGATGATCCAATGTCTGGCCCACATACTCATGCAGCCTACTTGTGCATGCCAACCCTGTTGATATTCAATCCCAGATGTACCACTTTTATCTTACAATGGCCTGCCACAAGACCCATGAAACTATATAAATTAGTGGGTCAGAAAAGACTCAGCTTATTCTGGGAAGTTCTGGCCACATAATCATGTTATGTCCTATAAGTCAGGCTCACCATCTCCTCATGGATCAATACAATACCAGGAGCTGCTATTTCAAAAAATGCATAATTCCGCTGTAAGAAATATTGCTTTAATCCAAACTCTAAGATTCTGCTTTATAATTATCTCATTGGGATTTGTCATAAAATACAAACCTACAATTATAAACCTATAACATTACAGGGTCTGCCAGGTTGTATAACCCAAACAGTAGATCCACTGCATTGTATCCTGGACTCATTGCAGAACAATTTCCTTCTCCAGATCTCACTCAAAGTAGGCAGCCTTACATGTAGCCTGGTATAGAAACTGGTCCAATATTCCTAGGTGTGGAATATTCTACTTTCAGAGCCCAAAGCAGCCTTCTAGACACAGTACTTCATTGTGAAGAGAGGTACAAAAATGCAATGATTTGTTCTTACTTTGGAAAGATATCCCAGGATGTCAATGACACTGGATTTCTGTATTCCTTAGGCCAATGGTTGCATGCAATGTATGTTGTTATGTTAATCTACTTTAGCCAATTTGCCACATCAAGCACAGCTGCTGAAATTGGGGCTGCCACTTCTTTGTAATAGTTCAGTATCATCTTCCAAGATCCTGCAGGTTCCTATAGGACCGATAGACAAATTGACTAGAGATATGATGGACATACTTCCCCAGTATCCTTTGGGTCTTCAAGGTACTAATTTCTACCATTGCCCTATAAATGTAATATTGGTATTGATGTACTAATATCGCTGTATGTATATGGGAGTGGGAGGTTGTCGTAATTTTAGAGACTTCAATGTAGTATTTTTTCTTTTTGTTCTTTGTTTTATTTTTGAAATTCATAAAAAATTATTGTACATATTTGTGGGGTACATAGTAATGTTTTGTTACATATAATGCATAGTGATCAGGTGAGGATAATTAATATATTTATCAACTCATTTATCATTTCTTTGTGTTGGGCAATGTAATATTTTAAAACAAAAGTTTTTATATTTCCAGCCAAGGAATCAATGATCGGGGCATTATGCCAGCTACAAAAAGTGTCCAGTCCAATTGCACAATTTGAGACTGGGGAAGTGAACTCCAGAAGGATTCATGGACCCAATGGCAGTGACTCCTCTGTGATCCGGACTTCATATGGCACCACTAGAAGAAGGAGTCCAAAATACTGATTTGGAATTCAGATCTTTTGACCAATAATACCAAAATGTTAAGATATTTTCTTTTCTCCAGTGTGTGACTTCAAGAGTAAATAGATATGCAACCCTTTGGGAAAGATAAGAGGAATCATTACTTTGCATATTTGTTGTGGTGTTATAAGTTCTTCCTCACAGAAATTTGGGGGAAAGTTTGTAAGTTTCAGGTCTGACTGACTCAGGTCCTCAAACTAAGCATTGAATCACAATTTTGGGGGGCATTCCTACACTCAATCTCTTGATCATCCATCATCTGTCTCTTCTGGATGTATAGATTTGGTAATGCCCTTGTTGTCTGACAAATAATTCATCTGGCCCCTAGAGGTGCCATGTACTATTGATTATATCCAGAGCTTTCTGTGAGTCAGGTCTCCCTGGCTGCCCCTGAGACCTCATCATTTATTATGATAATTGTCCCTGTTTGGCTTCTGATGATAGAGTACCACTACCTGCATCTATGATCAGGATCCTATCATTGCCTACCAGTTAAACTACTTCAGTAGCATCTTATATCATCATCCCTGGCTCACAGATAATGGTGGCCACTGAGCTTCTCAATAATGCTGATGCTCCCTCATCATCCCATTCCTTTTGCTGTAGTAAGCAGAATGTTCTTCAGGTCTTTCCCCCAGAAAGCCTGAAAGGTCTTCAGTCTCTTATAAAATTTATATGTTGACATGTGCAAGTCTCTAAAGTGTTTACTCTCTCCTTCTGTTTGACTGACTCTCTCTTGACTGTCACCGTGGTCATTCTCACACTTAGGCTTTATTTGGCTTGAGTTAACACTTCTCTAATCTTCTAAGATCTATTCCAGAAGCATAATAACACCACTTCTTGCTCAGGTTGTTGAGTCCTGTGTTCCAGAAAATGTTCCTATATTGATGAACTTTTCATTACACAACTGTCTGTCCCATCACCTTGAGCCTAGACTGTAGAGTACAGTTCAAAAGTTATTCTCCCTGTTCCTGACAATACGAGAGGGGACAAAGAAAACAAAACCAAAGAATTACTTTTTGGAGGGTGGGCCCTTTGTAATACAAACTCTCCCTGCTAGGTAAGTATTCTAGGAACCCGTCTGCATTGGTGTACCAGTTAGTGTTGTTGTGAAAGACTGCATTCAGCTTCAGTGAATATTTTTTTTAAGATTCTTTCAACGTGTTTGTTCATTTCATGATGGGTGATTTACAAGCACACGTGCCCACACCTCATTGAGTGTTCAGCAGTTTTTGACCAAATATGGCATGACCCCGGTGCCCCACACTCCCTTTTCACCTGATCTCGCCTCAAGCAACATTTTTTTATTACCCTGGATGAAAAAAGTCCTCAAAGGGAAACATTTTTCTGATGTGGAAGAGGTAAAACAAAAAATGGCATAAGCACTAAAAAGCATCAAAATTGATGAGATAAAAAAACTGTTTGGAGCAGTGGAAGAAGAGTCTTGATAGGTATATTGCAACAAATGGAGAGTATTTTAAAGGTGACTGAAGCTTAAGCATGTAAGAATAAATACCCAATTTTTTATAAATAAATTCTGGGGGTTTTTTGGTTCCCCCTTTGTACATGATGAACAGGTCCTGCAACTTCTCTGGAGTACAGTCTCTTTCCTCTCCCAATCAACCCAGCACTACACCAGTCGGGTAACATTGTGACTCAACCAGCTATCTGGCCTGGTCATCAAAAGAAAAAAATCCTAAAAATGGCACAACGTAAGTTTGAGGCATTGCTTTCTGCCTGGTCTTCAAGGAAGGCTGCGGAAGCAGTTGCCTTTAACAGAGAGAAGTGGGCTGAGTCTGCTAACTGAGAGGTTCAGAGGATACAGGGGATTCAAGATGTTTGCGTTCGCCACTCAGATTTGCCCATCCTATGCTCAGATCTCATTCTTTCCCAACCAAGACCTTGCCTAGGTAATTTAACCTGATGTGTGTCTATAATATATTTGTATTAAGTCCTGTGCCTCATCTCAGCTTTCTTTGTCCTTTGGCTGCTCTTTTTATACTGTCAAGGAGGCCTCCTGACTCCCATAGTTAGTTTTCAGCTATCGTTAACTGTCCTCAGCTTTTCATCATCTCTCTCCAAAGCATCAATTGCCTCTAGCAAACAATATCCAGCGTCATTGTCCTTATATTTTCTCTTTCCTCCATAGTTCCAAAATGTCTTATACATTGCTAACTTTTTTCCTAACTCATTTCCTTCTATGAATATATGATCCAACTTACCACCAGTGTAAGTATTAACAATTTCATGGCTGCCCTGTGCTGAGGGATATGGTCCACAATACCCCCCACTCACTCATGTGATAGGATCCTCACTGGCAGTGAGTTAACAGTTGTTGCAACTCCCCAGTCTAACTGTTGCAACTCCCCAGTCTCATCACAGTGTTTACTTTCTCTGACCACATCTGGCAACAACTGTTGTAGGTTGGGATCCCAGAAAGCAGACTATGTTACTGGGATTAGTATGGAAAAGGTGTATTAGGGAGTACTCTTGGGATCGACAACTTTAACAAGAAGGGAAGCAGGATTTGGCAGAAGACATGGAGCAGCAATGCATCCACAGCTAGACATCAGCCATCTTGGTGCAGAGTGTGGGTGCTGAGATGACACTTCAGAATTGTCCCAAGTTGGGGACAATAAATACCCCACACCAGCTTCCCCCAGAAGTTTTTGAGAACTTGGTGTGGTTTTCTTCAGCACAGAGCAATTCCCACAGAACACAGGCAGCTGAGGATATCTGGCAGTTGGCTGTATGCCCTGTAGAAGAATCAGGGTGGCATATCACAACATCCATTTCAGCCAACACCAAAGGATAGAATTCAGGAAAACTCATTATAGGACCAAATCCTGCTGTTTCCACTTCTCACCTCAGATAATTTGGGGGAAGATGTTAGATAATTAAATTTAATACCTGCATGTTTCTCTTGTATGCTCTTTTCCCCTTCTGTCATCTTTGCCATGGCTTTATCATGGCATCATCCTCACTGTGCACTGCTACCAGATTCATCTTACTCAAGCACTGTTATACAGAAGGTGCAAAAAAATGTATACACATTTTTTAAAAAGGAAAAAACGGTATTGAAATTGTAATACTCAATATATACCAATAACAAAAGATGAATACAAGTCATGTTTGACTTCTGCAACTACAAGAGGTACTCAAAGTGGTTACCATCAGTGTCCAGACACTTCTGATTATGGCAGACTAAAAGAATTACATACTTAACATCCCTTAAAATGAGTATACATGTTTTTGGCACCCCTAGTATTTAAGTTGTCCTCATCTTCTAAAAGCCTCAAGACTGTCTCCCTTTTTTCTGAAGAATAAATGAAAACCAACCTTTAAAACCTTCTCCAATCTGGTTTAACTAATCTCTCTACTTCATATGCAACACATCCACTCAAGCCAAAATGGTCTACAGATCTTCCTACCAAGTACCTAATTTGAATTGCCTCTTTTGTGTTAGTTCACCCTTTTGAAAAGCCCTTCCTCTCCTACTCATCTTTCAAATTGATCTTGATCAAAATTCACATGGTGAATTAAGATCCTACAGTGATCTCTCCTCTGGATAAAAAAATCTAGAGGATAATGTAGAGCATTCTATTACAAATTCTTTACACAGAATCTCTTAGCAGCTCTCACATCATTGTTCTGCTTTGTAATTAAACCGTTTCTTTAGTCTGTTTAGATTGTAAATAATTGGAGGGCAGGTCTTATGCTGATGCTGTATGCACTATAAGGCCTAGTATCAATAAGTCCTGAATCAATGAATGCAGAAAAGTCATTGCCACAAAGGTAAACATCTGTATTAGTTTGTCATTGAAAATAAGCCCTTCTAAATTTAGGATTTGTCCTGTCCTAGAAATGGTAGCACTTAACGTGATGTCAAATTATGCTCTATTTTAACGAGGCGTATTTTTACCAACAGAGAGTGTCAGTATATTTACTATGGGAAAAGGGAAGATAACTCTTAAGTCTTGGGATTCATGCAAGTCCTTCTTTGTGGAAGAAAAAAAAGCAAAAACTAATATGTTACACATATGATAGCTATGAAAGCTTGTGTAGCTCATTGCCAGTTAGAAACACTAGATAAAATATGCCAAATGGTAAGTTATTATTCAATGAATAAAAGATGACCACCAAGCATTGAAGGCAGCAGGCCAATGAAGTTTGTAATTATAGTTACTCTTCATGTTGAGCACAAAATGCCTAAAAATTAAGTGATTCACATGGAAGTATTTTTTCCATCCTTGGTTGCCAATAAAGTTATGAATTTTAATGTTTTAAACTATCTTTTTCTTTCTAGATATTTCCAGGGTTGGAGCTATTGGGCTGACTGAAATCCATATTTCACCATTCAATAGCATTATTTTAATGCTGCTAGGATTTTAGACCACATCACCCTAGAGAAGAGTGCTATAGGAACAGATTCTAGAACAGTTATTCTCAACTAGAGGTGATTTTGTAATACCTTCTTACCCCCAACAGAAAACATCTGACGATGTCTGGAGACATTTGACTTTTCACAGCTGGATAGGGGAGATGCTTCTGGCATCTATTGAGTAGAGGGTGATACACTGCTACATATTTAACATGACCAGGACAGCTTCTCAAATTATCCAGCCTAAATATCAATAGTGTTAAGGTACAGAAACCTTAATCTAGAAACCCTAATTCTATCGAGAACGAGTGCTTTTTTAAGATTGTTTTAGTCATATACTAAGCAAAAGAAAGTACATATCTCCTTTGGAAGTGAGAAATTGTACAGTGGCCTCAGTTTAAATTAGTTTATTATATATGAAGGCAAGATCAAAAGGAGTGGTAAAAAGTTTTATCTCAATTTTTGCTTAAAAAATGTTTGTATTGTAGGCAATGCAACTCATACTATAAAGCAATGTGGATTTAAAACAACAGTAAATTTTTCTATTTTTTTTTTACCTCTGCGGATTTTTATAGTTCCAAGATGACTTTTGTCATCACAGTTGAAACAACATAGCATAATTTGAAGCTTTTTGTTTTCCCAGGGCTGGATATTAGGTGAGGCATTGTTATTACTACCATTTGGAGCCTTTAAATGTATTTCAACCAAATGGTTTCTAGAACCTGCTGTACTGTAATTCTTTCTGTGTTTGCAGTCTTTCATCTCCGCTTGCGTCTTTCACTCATCAACAAGTGCTCTTAGCCTGACTTTGTGCTTTCAGTGTGTTTGAAGTACACAGATGTAGACTGAGCATCTACTCCATTCTGTAACCAAAAGTATTCTTTGACAGAGTGACAGCCTACAGAGTAACAACCATGACTGAGCTTCCTAACAATCATTCACTAGAGTCCTTTCAATAAAAATAGGTACATATTGTTCTCAAAATAAGTGATATTTCTCCTGATAGCTGAATAGAAAGGGAAAAGTGAAGTTATCTGCTTCCATTATATATCTCATGAGTAGCGAATTTCCTCAATGTTAATATTAATAAGATATTTAAGGAAGAAAACAAAAGGAGAAATGCAAGTAAAAAATCTGTATAATATGATTCCCCATACACACAATACTCATTATTATTAATAATAATGACCATGGGTAAGTAAACAGTTTATAAGAAAATTATTTTACTTTATATATCATAAATCTGTATAGAATCTAAAATAAATGAGTTCTTGCATTTCTTCAGTAAAAACAATAACAAGAAGAATAGTCAAACTAATAGCATGTTATTTTTTACCCAGGTTTTTTTTGTGTGTGTATACCTATTTTATGCCAAATAGAGGTAATGGTGTAATGTGCTAGACTTATTTTTTTTTTTTTTTTGAGTTGGAGTCTCACTCTGTCGCCCAGACTGGAGTGCAGTGGCCACTCCCGGCCACCCCAGCCTCGACCTGCTGGGCTCCGGCGATCTTTCCACCTCAGCCTTCCAAGTAGCTGGAATTACAGGTGTGTGCTACCACGCCCGGCTAATTTTTTGATTTATTGTAGAGATGAGGTCTCGCTTGCCCAGGTGGGTCTCGAACCTGCGGGCTCAGGCAATCCACTCACCTCAGCCTCCCAAAGGCGCGGGA
>CAUYQG010295115.1:0-11357 GCA_963574415.1 Tarsius wallacei | reverse complement strand
GCCCGGCTAATTTTTTATTTATTGTAGAGATGAGGTCTCGCCAAGTTGCCCAGGCGGGTCTCGAACCCGCGGACTCAGGCAATTCACTCACCTCAGCCTCCCAAGGCGCGGGATTACAGGCTGAGCCACCGAGCCCGGCTCTTCTTGGAACTCTTATTTAGATGTTTAATCTTCTGAACTGATCCTTTAATTTGTATCCATTTTCTCCTAAAGTAGAATCAATTTGATTTCCTTCAACAATATCCTCCAGTTTCTATATAGAATTTTTATTTCTGCTATCATGGTTTTGATTTCCAAGAGCTCTTTTTGCTTATCTGAATAGTAGTTACTATTAATTAAGTTCTTGTTGTTTTTTTATGGGGGCACTATATCTCACTGAGAAGACAGATGATGGATTTTTAAAAAATTTTGTTTTAGCTGTTTTTTCTCTTTTGTGGTTTCTGTTTTCTCTCATTTGTTTTTCCTTTCTTGTATTTTTTTTTTCCTGTATATTAGAGACTTTCCTTAAATGTCTAATGATCCTTGGCTGCCTGCTTATTTTTAAGAGCGAGGACATTAAAAAGCTGATTAGAACGCGGGCGTGAGGGCTGGGGCATGCAGACCAAAGGCTTCATTCTAATAGTCTATTTCATTAAGACAACCCTGATGAGAGTTCTTTGGGGTTTTTCTTTGGTGCTGGTGGGATTCCCCAGAGAAGATTTTTCCAAAAGTATAATCACGCTCTTGCTTACTTTTGTTTCGAAATCAGTTTTCTCAGGCTTGCTAAACCAGTTACCATTCTTCCGTTTGTTTTCCAGCTTCCCAAATGTTGCCGTCGCTGTCTCCTTCCCCCTTCGCCCGCCGGTCACCCCCACCCCTTAACTGAAGCCTGACAGTTACCCTAAAGTTTATTTATTTATTTATTAGAGACGGGGTCTCGCTATGTTCCCCAGGATGGACTTGAATTCCTGGGCTCAAGGGATCCTCCTGCCTTAGCTTTCGAAGTAGTTGAGACTACAGGTGTGCACCACCGAGTCTGGCAATCCCCATGATTTCTTTAGGATAATTTTATCGGAGGACAACTCCGCTATGTCATATGAAAAGGTTTTGACACATATTACCTGATGGCCCTACAGTACTATGTGCATATGGAAAGAGATAGGCTTCTGTATAATAACTGTCTTGCAACAAATATTAAGTAACTTCCAGGGGTACCGCACCCATCCACCCATCTGCCCTGATACCCTGTCCTGCGCGGGGCGGGAGACAACGCAGGTCTGAAAAAGTAACGAGATGCGCATGACAGCTGAGCGAAGACTGAGGAAAAACTTCTGGGAAGGGCGGAGCGCATAGACCACGCCTGTCCGGAATTGGGGGGGGGGGGTGTGTGCGGTGTTCTGATCTCGTCGATGATTGGTTGGTATTTCTGGCCAATCACGTGCAGGGACTGATTTTGCTGACCGTCGGGATCCACCTCCCCAGGGGCCTTGGAGGCACGTTTACAAATGGGAATAGAGTACGTGAGAAGGACAGAATGCATAGCCAATGAAATCGTGCATCGCTAATGGGCGGGGAGAGGCCGCTGCCCGGTTCAGGGCGGAAGAAGCGTCCCTGGATAAGGAGGGGAACAAAAGATGGCGGCGGAAACGCTGCTGTCCAGTCTGTTGGGGCTGTTGCTTCTGGGGCTCCTGTTGCCCGCGAGTCTGACCGGCAGCGTCGGGAGCCTGAACCTGGAGGAGCTGAGCGAGATGCGTTATGGGATCGAGATCCTGCCGTTGCCTGTCATGGGAGGGCAGGTGAGGAGGCGGATGAGGGACGAGGGTCCCGGTCAGAAGAGGAAGGGGGAAAAGAGGTAGGGGAAGAAGAGCAGCTGCGGAGTCTGGGGAGGGAGCCTACGGGAAATAAGGGAAGAGCAGGCAGGGCTTTTACGATGGGGATCGCGGACTGAGAGACCCCTTCCCTGGGGTTGGTAGAGGGTGGGGCTTCCCGCTGTCAATATCCAGGTCCCAGTTCACGATCGAAACACTCAGACTCCGCCCCCATGGAGAGGGGGAACGCCCTCTCCCCCTCACCCACCGGACACAGCTGGAGGACTTGTGTCTCGTTCTGTCTTCGACTGGGCTCTTCCCCAGGGTCTGAAGAGGGATTTCGTTGTTCTCCCTGATCCCAGCCTTTCTTTGCCTCCCTGCCCCCCGACCCTCCCTTCTCTCCCAGAGCCAAGCTTCGGACGTGGTGATTGTCTCCTCTAAGTACAAACAGCGCTACGAATGTCGCCTGCCAGCTGGAGCTATTCACTTCCAGCGTGAAAGGGAGGAGGAGGCACCGGCTTACCAGGGGCCTGGGATCCCTGAATTGCTGAGCCCAATGAGAGATGCTCCCTGCCTGCTGAAGGTGAAAGGGACTGGGATGGATGTATTGAGGCCCTGGGAACTATTAAGAGAACCTGAGTGTGATTGAATGAGGCGGAATCTAGGGGAGACCTGTAGGAGTTAAGAAGGCCATTGAGCCCTGCGCAGTGGCTCACCCCTGTAATCCCAGTGCTTTGGGAGGCTGAGGCGAGAGGATTGCCTGAGCCCAGGGGTTCGACACCAGCCTGGACAACTTGGCGAGACCTCGTCTCTACAGTAAATCAAAAAACTAGCCAGGCTTGGTGGCGAGCGCCTGTAGTTCCAGCTACTTGGAAGGCTGAGGTGGAAGAATGGCCTGAGCCCACCAGGTCGAGGCTGTGAACTGTGGTGGCCGTGAGCACTGCACTCCAGCCTGGGCAACAGAGTGAGACTCTGCCTCAGGAAAAAAAAAAAAAGGCCAGTGAAGGAGGAGACAGATTATATGGACAAGAGAGAAGTAAAGAATCCCACAACCGCTGATGATAACTTTGCTGAATGCAGGGGAAGGTTAGGCGAGAAGATCTCAGAAAAGGGTTAAAGCAAGACTGCAGTGCCTAAAGAGGGTTAGTGTGGGGTAGAAGGGGTACTCCTTAAAGAAGCCAACCGGTAAAGTCACCCCCAGCCCCGTCACTCTCTACCCAACAGTATCATATTTTATTTTTATCATAGTACTTTTCATGATATGAAGTCACCTTGTTGACTGAATTCATTTGTTTATTTTTGGTCTGAATCCCAGCACTAGAATGTAAGCTCCATGAGGTCAGAGAATGTTACCTTGTCCACAGCTGTATTCCCAGTGACCAGAACAGTGCAAGGAATGTTGTAGAAGTTCAATTTTTGATCTTGGAGTCTTTTATGTTTCCCTGATACGACTGCTTCAAGGATACCATGATTTCTTATCTTTATGGAGGGCAAAGAAGGATTTTTAAAAAATCTTTAAGAAGGGAGGAATGGAAAGACCAGAGATAGAAAACAGATTTTAGAGGTGTCTCTCTGGGTCCCAGAAGGAAAACAGCTCTCCTTCCTCGCTGAGAGTCTACAGAATTGAGTGTGGGAGTAGAGGTAGATGCGAGGTTGTGTGTCTTGGAGCCAGGAGACTCTGGTTCCAAGAAGAAACGTCTGCACTCCACCCCCCTGATTGTTCACTTTTTCATTGTCAGACCAAAGACTGGTGGACATATGAATTCTGCTATGGACGCCACATCCAGCAGTACCACATGGAAGGTGACTTGCTCCTACGTGTTCCCTAAGCCCTCAACATCGTATCATAGAGGGTGACTTGCCTCCCCAGTTCCTTCCTAGTCCTTTTAAAAGAGAGTAATGGTGCTTCACGGTGGCTTCTCTTGCAGATTCAGAGGTCAAAGGTGAAGTCCTCTATCTCGGCTACTACCAATCGGCCTTCGACTGGGATGATGAAACAGCCAAGGTGGCAGGAGTGTGGGATTGGGAGAGAAAGGGGTCCTGGCTACAGACTGAGATCTCTGACAAGGGGGTGGGGAGGTCAGAATTAGCCAATAGGTTTCTTGGGACTTGGCAGCCATTAGGACAAAGCCCCTGGGGCTCAAGCTGTTCTTTTGTCCCTGCGGGGGTGCAGTGTCATTATTCCTCCTCACACTCTTGCTCATGCCCCCTCCCTCCCACCTTGTGTCTTCTCTAGGCCTCTAAGCAGCATCGTCTGAAGCGCTACCACAGCCAGACTTACGGCAATGGGTCCAAGTGCGACCTCAATGGGAGGCCCCGGGAGGCCGAGGTTCGGGTAAGTCTTGAGGGAGAGAAGTTGACACTGCCTCAGTGACAATTCCAATTCTAAGGGAAGTGGACAAGGTTGCCTCTTATAGTCAAGAGGATCTTTCCCAGACCCTAAACCCAAAGTTTAAAACATATTTCCAGCTGCCAGCTGGACATCATTGCTTGGATATTCAGAGGCATGTCAAGTCAACATTTCTAGATCTTTCCCTCCATAACACCAACCACACATAATTTTTCCCCCCACATTTCTCCTTTCCATCACCTAAGCTATAAACCCGAGTGCCATCCTTGACTCTTCCTTCTCCCTCCCCTTGTTTCTCCTTTCTTCCTTTACCGACTCTCCAGAGATGTCTTGCTGTGTGCGTACGCATAAAGGCATCGGCCTTAGGTCTGGGGATCCAGTAGTGAGCAAATGTGTAGGCCCTGCCCTTATGGAATGCCCAAAGGAGAAGACAGACGTCAACAAAAGAATCACAGAAATGAAGTAAGATGAAGGAAAGGAATCTAGTTCTCTCAGAGTAAAGAACAAAGCCCATTCTTTCTACTTCTAGGTAGTTCTCAAAACTCTCCTCTGCTTTCCTATGGTTAGTACTTCCGTTCCTCACCCACATCACCACCAATACCCTTTGGACAAGTGTTCTTCATCTAGTGGTCCTTCACTGAGTTGAGGCAGGCAGGCAGATGTGTAGTGGAAAAAGCTCCTCGGGTGATTCTAATGTATTCACAACTACAAAACACACGCCTGTAGAGAACCACATGCCACCTACCAGAATTACCTCTTCATAATATAGACTTGCACCTGCAGCTGTGCAAGTAAGTGTCAAACACCCAGATCTGTGGGGGATAGGCCTAGGGAGAAGCCCTGATTTGAAATGTTTGTCAGTATCTGTGGCATAAGTACTCCCACCATGCCCAAATCAAGCTATCCGTGTGTTATCAGCCATCTTGCAACATTCCTCAAAATCGACCCATTGGTGCCTACACACCTGCAAGCGTGTATCATTTCTCTGCCCAGTCCTGGAAAATCTTCAATGATTCTGCTTTGCGCAAAGCATAAGATCCAAATATTTTGGCACAGACCAGGGTGGTAGCAGTGGACGTGACAGGAAACCGTTGGATTCTGAATATGTTCTGAAGGTAGAGCCAGTAAGAATTGTTGATCGACTGGATATGGGATAGAATTCAGGATTACCTCAAGATTTCTGGCTTGAACAACTGGTATGATAGAATTGTCATGGGCTGGAGCGTGAAGGAGCAGGTTTGGGGGAAGAAGTGAGGTTGGTTTTGGATATTTGAAGGTCGAGATGTCTATTAGACATCTTAGTGGTGATGTCTGGTTGGCAGTTGGCTCTGTGATTCTGGAGTTCAGGGCCAAGGTCTGGAATGGAGATATAAATACTCATTGTGTTTCTGCCACACTGGCCTTCTTTCTGTCCTTTGAACCAACGGGTCTCATTGTTTGCTCTGCAGTCTTTGCACAGATCTTTGAACGGTTGGCACCGTTCCCTCATTCAGGTTACATTCAGATGACAACTCCATTGGGAACATGGACAAATAGATACACAGACACCCTGCTGCCCCCTGTCCTGGTAAACATCTACAGTGTTCTGTACTCTTCAAAGCTTGTATCATTACCTGAAATGATTTTATTTGTTTGAGTTTAATATCTGTCTTTGTCTGCCCCCACTAAAATAAGCTCCAGGAAGTCATAGATAATGTCTGTCTTGTTTTCTGCTGTATCCTCAGCACCTGGAACGGTGCCTGGCCCCAAGTAGATGATGCCCAGCCATTATTCACTGAATGAATGGAATGAGCGATAAGCCAGTTCAGATGTCATCTTTCTTGACTAACCCAGAAAGTTAGTTAGTTGTGCTCTTCAGCACTTCATATACATATATTCACATCCATGTATACCTAAGGCATCTGCACATGTGTATAATCTGTGTAGCACTTCATCGTATTCTAGTCATTTCTTTGGGCGTTTGTACCTTCAGTAGGCCAAGAAGTGAGGGCGAAGGCAGTGTGTCTTGCTCATATCTGTTGAACATATGCCCTGTGCCAAGCACTGTAATAGCAACTGGGGATCAAGTGGTGATGGAACGACCTAGTCCTGCTCCCGGGAGACATGCTAAAGGAACAGCCACAAACTGGATAAATACTATGACAAGCGAAGTTCAGACCTTAGGGGAATACCCCATAAAGGAACGAACCAAGTCTAGGGTAAAGGGGGCCTCTTGGGAAAGTGAACTTTGAACTGATTGTGGAGGATAAGAAGTTAGGCCAGCAACTACAGAGGGTGGGGGAGGGGACAAGAAGGGTGTTCCAGATGGATAGTACAAAAACCCTGGAGGCAGGATGCAGTGGCCTATCCCAGGAATCACCAGGTTCACAGGGACTGGGAAGATGACTGTGGGAAAGAAAGTGTGGGAGATGAGGCTAGGCCTTTTTCGGGGACAGGTCACAGGTCACGAAGGACTCTGTGGCTGTTTGTTGGGTTTGGACAATCCAAGGGACAATGGGGTGCCAATGAGGTATTTTAAGCAGAATATGATGGTGGAAATTTTGGATTTGAAGGCTCGCTCTGACTGGAGTATAGCAGTGATTGAGAGCTGAGTTCTGCTGTTGCAGTAACCCAGGTGAGATATGAAGGTGGCCTGGGGATGAGGAAATGTGACTATGTGGAAAGAGATTTAGGGAGTCAAATCCATGAGAGAAAAGGCATCAAGACTGATTCTCAGGTTTCTGGCTTGCGCCGCTGGATTCGTGGGATTTGTGTGGCTGAGAGGGGTACAGTGGGAAGAGGAGGGGGTGTGCTGAGGAAAAGCGGAGAGCTTGGTTTTGAGTATGATGATTTTAGTGACTGCTGGGCGTTTGTGTGGAGATTTCCAGGAGGCTATGAGTCTGTGGGTCTGAAGTTCAACAGAGAAATCCGAATTGAACCCAGAGGCTGGGAGTCATCATCATATCAGTTATCACTGAAGTCATGGTATGGGTGAAATCTAAAGAAACAGCATGTGGTGACAAGACTGGGACAGTTTGAGGAAGCCATCACTGAGTGCATGGGCAGAAAGGGGCCAGAGAGGAGACTATGGTGACATGGGACCAAGGAAGGACATATCTCAAGGAGAAACTGGTCTGTGGTGTTGGCTGTACCTGAATCTTCAAAGAAGAGAATTAAAAACTGCTTATAGACCGGGCGCGGTGGCTCAAGCCTGAACTTCCAGTACTTTGGGAGGCCAAGGCAAGAGGATTGCCTGAGCCCAGGAGTTTGACACCAGCCTGGGAAACTTGGTGAGACTTCATCTCTGCAATAAATCAAAAATATAGCTGGGCATGGTGGCGCACACCTGTGGTTCCAGCTACTTGGAAGGCTGAAGCGAAAGGATTACCTGAGTCCACCAGGTTGAGGCTGCAGTGGCTGTGAGGGTGCTACTGCACTCCAGCCTGAGTGACAGAGTGAGACTCCAACTCAAAAAAAAAAAATGCTTATAGGTGGGACGTTGTGGTTCATACCTGTAATCCCAGCACTTTGGGAGGCAGAGGCGAGAGAATTGCCTGAGCTCAGGAGTTCGAGACCAGCCTGGGAAACTTGGTGAGACCTTGTCTACAATAAATCAAAATATTAGCTGGGTGCGGTGGTGCATGCTTATGGTTCCAGCTACTTGGAAGACTGAGGCAGAAGGATCGCCTGAATCCATCAGGTCGAGGTTGAAGTTGTGGTGGCCGTGAGTGTGCCACTGCACTCTGGACTCCAGCCTGGGCAGTAGAGTGAGACTCCCACTCAAAAAAGAAAAATACAAAACTGCTTATGGGTAATCATAGGGATGATTAATTTAATGAAAGCAAAGTATGCATGTGGAAGTCTAGGCAGTAGGGAAGAGAACCAGATGGAAACTCTTAAGTGTTCTACTCCCACTTGCCCCGATCAGTCCTTTGGTTGGCCTTGGTGACAGAGGTCACTGGTGATCTTTGCTAGAGCATTTCAGCAGAACGAGGAAGATGAAATGTTGAGAAAAGCGGTGAAGGGATGAAATCTTTGAAGCAGTCTGGATATGGAGGGGAGGAAGAAGGTAAGCACTAGCTCCAGGAGCTTGGGGGCTGGGGATGGGGGGTGCTCTGTGGTTGGAGTGTGTTTTAAGGTGGAGCAGACCAGGACACATTGGAATTCTGTCTCCTTGAGAAATGTCATAGTAGAAAGGAGGAGGGGTCAAGGTACAAGAGAAAGAATGAGGAAAGAACGTGGGCGGGGCAGGATGCAGAACACGGGAGAGCAGCTCACCTCAGATGGAGAGAACTCCACGGGTATAACCAGAATGAAAGGGTAGGGCCTTCACTGCCAAGTCTGGAGGTCTTGGTGGCAGCAAGTTGAGGACCACCGGGTGACTAGGTAAACCCTCAGTCCAGGGCGGGCATGGTGGGGTTTCATCTTCCCAGTGTCTCCTTACAAGCAACTTGCAAGGTGTTTGCTAAAAGTGCAGTCTCCATGGGGTTTGGGGACAACTGGTTAACTTTGTGGAATTAAATAAATTTGAATCCCTATCTCAATTCATACATCAAGGAAGATCCTAGCCCTATCAAAGTTTTTTTAAAATTTATGACATTTCAAATATACAAAAAATAATGTCATAGAGATCCATAAAGCCATGGCTATGTCAAATAGATGTTAATGTTTTGCCATAGTTGTTTCAGGTCTCAGGGTTTTTTTTTTTTTTTTTTTAAGGGAACTTTAAAAAAGGAATAAAACACAGAAACAACCACAACCATCACTACGTTTGTTTTATACTTTTATCACTGACACATGTATCATAGATAATATATATTGTTTTGTGTCTTAAAATTATATATCAGTGACCAGGCACTGTGGCTCATGCCTGTAAACCCAGCACTTTGAGGCCAATGCAGGAGGATTGCTTGAGCCCATGAGTTCGAGATCAGCCTAGGCAGCAAAGTGAGACTTTGTCTCTACAAAAAAAAAAAAAAATTAGCTGGGCATGGTGATGTATGCTTAGTATCTCAGCTACTGGGGAGGCTGAGGTGGAAGGATCGCCTGAGTCCAGTGGTTCAAGGCTGAGTGACAGTGAGACCCTGACTCTAAAAAAAAAAAAAGACGGCATATATATATGAAACCCCACCATGTCCGTCCTGGACTGAGGGGTTCACCCAGTCACCTGGTCGTCCATCAGGGCACAAGAATGAAGACAGAAGCAACCAGGTGAACAAGCTGGGATATACATGTATATGCCAAAAAATAAATTGTATACACATTTTAAGAGATGCTATCTATATATTACTTTTCAAAGCTGAATTAAATTATGGTAGCAATGCATAGTATGACGTTCACTCAACCGTGCTTCTGCCATTTTCTTTGACTGTCCTGCCTGTCACATGGTGACGCTAGCATTCATTTGATTAATGCCATCTTTTGAGCAAATATCAAAATGCGTAAACATTTTTTTGTACACACACACACACACACATATCACTGGTGTCAACTTGCTTTTTCACTGATGAATGTTTTTGCTATTTATTGGCATGACATGGAGATCTAGTTCAGTGATTTTGATGACTATTGTTTGTGTTCCATTGTTTACTCACCCATTCCCCTGAACTAAACAGTTAGGTTTCAACTCTAATACTCTTACACACACAGTGCTGCAATGTTGGTCTCATTGTGAAGGTGCAAGAATTTCTCCAGAGCAGTACATAGAAAGTAGAATCATTAGGTTTTCTTGATTGGGAAATTCAATTTTTAAATTATTTTTTAAATTATGGAAAATACGTAACACAAAATTATTCTAACAGTTTTTAAGTGTACAATTCAGTGGCATTAAGTACCTTCCAGTGTTGTATAACTATCACCACTATTCCCAAAACGTTTTAATTGTCCCAAACAGAAACTCTGTATTCATTAAGCAATAATTCCCTACTTCCCCCTCCCCCCAGCCTCTGTTATACTTTCTATCTGTGTGAATGTTCTGTTCTAGGTACTTTATATGAGTAGAGTCATATGGTATCTGTCCTTCTGTGTCTGGCTTATTTCACTTGGTGTAATATGCTCAAGGTTCATCCATGTTGTAGCATATAACATAATATTACTCCTTTTGATAGCTTAATGACATTCCATCATACGTCTATACCACATTTTCTTTACCTATTCATCTGATGATGGACAGACACCTGGGTTGTTTTCACCTTTTGGTTCTTGTGAATAATGTGCTGCAGTGAACAAGGGTGTACAAGTATCTGTTCGTGTCCCTGTTTTCACTTATTTTGGATCTGTACTGGGAGGGGAATATGCCTTATGGTAATTCTATGTTTTGTTTTTTTGAGGAACTGCCAAACTGTTTTCCACAGCAGCTGCATCATTTTACATTCCTTGTAGCAACGCACAGTGTTCCAATTTCTCTGTATCTTCTGCATCACTTATTTTCCTTTTTTTGTTTGTTTTTTTTTTTGTTTGAATAATAGCCATCTTAATGTGTGTGAAGTGGTCTCTCATTGTGGTTTTCATTTGCATTTCCCTAATGACTAATGATATTGAGCATCTTTTCATGTGTTTATTGACCATTTGTACATCTTTTGTGGAGTAATGTCTATTCAAATCCTTTGCCCATTTTGAATTGGGTTGTTTGTTGTTGAGTTGTGAGAGTTCTTTATATAATATATTCTGGATATGGGCCGGCATGGTGGCTCGCGCCTATAATCCCAGCACTTTGGGAGGCTGAGGATTACCTGAGCCCATGGGTTCGAGACTAGCCTGGGCGACTTGGCGAGACCTCATATCTACAATAAATCAAAAAATTAGCTGGGCAGTGTGGTGCGTGCTGTAGTTCCAGCTATTTGTAAGACTGAGGCTGAAGGATTACATGAGCCCAGCAGGTCAAGGCTGCAGTGGCCGTGAGCATGCCACTGCACTGCCGCCTGGGTGACAGATTGAGACTCCAACTCAAAAAAAAAAAAAATATATATATATATATATATATATATATATATTCTGGACATGAATCTCTTATCAGACATATGATTTGTAAATATTAGGCAAGTGAATTGCCTGAGCCCATGGGTTCGAGACCCACCTGGGCAACTTGGCGAGACTTCATCTCTACAATAAATCAAAAATTAGCCGGGCGTGGTAGTGTGCGCCTGTAGTTCCAGCTACTTGGAAGGCTGAGGCGGAAGGACTGCCAGAGCCCAGCAGGTCGAGGCTGCGGTGGCTGGGAGCATGCCACTGCACTCCAGTCT
>CAUYQG010295110.1:0-15362 GCA_963574415.1 Tarsius wallacei | reverse complement strand
ACTCTCCAGTTTGCAGATGGCACTTCTTGGAACTTCTTAGTATCCATCAACATCTGAGTCAGTTCCCTCTTCTCTGTTCTCTCTTCTCTGTTGTCTCTTCTCTGTTCTCTCTTGTCTGTTCTCTCTCTCTCTCTCTCTCTCATTCTCTCTCTGTCTTTGTCTGTCTGTCTCTCTCACTCTTGCTCTCACTCTCACTCTGGCTCTCCAGATATAAATATATACTGTTTACATACAAATAAATAAGTAAACAAAACAACAACAACAACAACAACAAAAAAGAACCAGAAAAGGGATCATGGAATCACACAAGGTCAGGGTTGAAAAAGACCTTAGAGATTATTTCTCTTCACACCTAAAATAAGGACTGAAACTTTTTACAATGGTTTTCCAGGTTTTGTATAAATTGGTTCTATCTCTTCAAACCTCCTCTTGAGATACTCTTTCATTCTTCTAGGTGACAATCTTCAGACTGCAATAACAGTTGCCAGAAAATCTGGGATGGTTTCTGAAAGTCAGAAAGTCATTCTCATTGAGGCAGATGAAACCACTGGGTCCTCATCAGCATCTATATCTTGGAAATTAGTCGAAGAGAAGAAACACATTACATATGGAAATCAGGTATACCTGAACACAGACCTTCCACCACAATTCCTAATCACAGTGTTGGTGACTGAGCAGCTTTGACCTAGAGTTGACATACTTCTCCAAATGTCTAACACACATGCTCACATGCTGTTCAATGAACTCAATTATATCAGTTTCCTATACCATTTCCACTGAGCTTGAAGGTACAATGCTTTCCTGTGTGCTGGAAATAGTCCATTCTTTTAAACTTAAAAAAAATTGCTGGCACTGTATGAGAAAGAATATAGTAAGTAAAGCTGAATCTAATTTTTCATTTTTTCCTTGCTTGTCAGTCACCCCATTGGGTTCAAAGGGGATTTAGTCCTTGGGAGGAAAACCACTGTGTGCATTGGAAAATCAGACTATGTCTTCAGGGTGGGAAAAAAGTTTTATTCATTTATCTCCAGTCTTCTCAGTATTCTATCTCCATTGTGTCCTTGTAGAACAATATTAATTCTCTAAGAAAAAAATAGTAAGTTCTCACTTCAGGGAGAAATTTGTTAAGCTGCAGTGCTTTTGTATTTTACACTTGAAATGTGTGAAATGTGCTCTTCTCTGGGACTCACCAAGATCACATCAGGATGAAAACAGGACATGAGTAAGTGTTATCCTCCTATTCACTGGTGGCTGTGATGTGCAAAGATTGATCCAGCAAAGATAAAGTGCTTCTCTGAGGAATCAGAGTGACTTTTAAAGAGAGATCCTGGTCTGTCTTCATTATCTTTTCTCAGATATGCCTGTGGTCCTAACCACTCCATCAAGTGGAAGAGTCTAAAACAACTGTGTCTTGCTTTACAGGACAATTATATTAATATCAGGGAAGAAGTCTCTGATAGTGGCAGAGAAGGAAGTTACCATTTTGCCCTAAGTGGAAAATCCTTTCATGTTATAAGTCAACATTTCAGCAGCCTACTGCCAAAGGTAAATTCTAAGAGGATAACAATCTCCCTGTAAAAACATTGATGATGTCACTTGTAGAGCATGGTCCTAAATTATTTTAAACCTCTAAATAGGGAAGATATACTCAGTTCTATATATCATGAGCGAGGCGGATATATTTGCAGAGGTTACTATTGTCTCATTTCCTACTAGATTTGAAATAAACAAACTTGATTAGTCAATTTTCCATTATCCATAGGACTGAAGTGTCAGTGATTTCTCAAAATACAAAGATTGCTTTGGAGTGGCTGTCACTGTATTGCCACGGTAAAGGGGCTCACCGTATAATGGAAATCCTGCAATTATACAGGAAGGCAGGTCAAGAATAAAGGAAGCCCATTATGTTTTTAATAGATGACCTTGTACTGAAGAGAATGAAGCTTTAGTTTGTCTCTTGCTATTTTGCAATTTTTCACTCTACTGGTTCGAGTTTCCATTAAGCTGAAGAATTTTCAGGACATTTCCCATGGAAGTTGAGCTAAATTCCTGTAAATCCTCATTTTCATAATTTTTTTTATCTTTAAAAACTTTAGGGGGTACAAATTACTTTTGGTTACATGGATGCATTGTATAGTGGCAAAGAAGTTTGGACTTTAAGTGTACCCTGCACCCTTACCTATACATGTTGTGCTCAATAGGTGATTTTTTCATCTCTTCCTCCCTTCCCATTCTACCCCTTCCGAATCTTCAGTGTCTTTAAATCTTTAATTCATCTTGAGTTAATAGTATTCCACAGTGTGTGTGTACCACATTTTCATTATCCACTGATCAGTTGATTGACATTTAGGTTAATTTCATATTTTTGCAATTGAGAATTGTGCTGCAGTAAAACTAAGAGTGTAGGCATTTTTTTTTTTTTTTGGTATAAATGACCTTTGTTCCTTTGGGTAGATACCAAGTAATGGGATTGTTGGCTCAAATAGTAAATCTACTTTTAGTTCTTAGAGAAATCTCCATACCGATTTTCATAGAGGTTGTACTAATTTCCACTTCCACCAACTGTATGAGTTCTCTTTTAACTGCATCTGTGCCAGCATTTATCATTTAAAAATTTTTGAATAATAGCCATTCTGCCTGGTGTAAAGTGGTATCTCATTGTGGTTTAAATTTGTATTTCTCTGATTATGAGTGATGTTGAGCATTTTTCCATATGTTTGTTGGCCATTTGTATATCTTTTTCCGAGAGATGGCTGTTCCCATCATTTGTCCACTTTTATCTTGCCAATTTGTTGAGTTCTTTGCAGATTTTGGATATCAATCCTTTGTCAGATGTATAGTTACAAATGTCGTCTCCCATTCTGTAGGTTCCCTATTTTTTCTGTTATTTCTTCTGCTGTGAAGAAACTTTTTAGTTTAATTAAGTCCCACTTGTTTATTTTTGTTTTTGTTACATTTGCTTTTGGAATCTTAGCCACAAATTATTTTCCTAGGCCAATATCCAGAATAGTTTTTCCTAGGTTTTCTTCTAGGATTCTTATGGTTTTATGTCTGACATTCAAGTCTTTAATTCATCTTGAGCTAATTTTTGTATATGGTGAGAAATAGGGATCGAGTTTCATTTTTCTGTATGTAGTAATCCAATTTTCCTAGCACCAGTAGTTGAACAGGGTGTCCTTTCCCCAGTGTGTGTTTCTGACTACTTTGTCTAAGGTCAGTTAGTCGTAGGTATTTGGGTCTATTTCTGGATTCTCTGTTCTGTTCCATTGGTCCATGTGTCTGCACTTGTACCAGTACCAAGGTTACTATAGCCTTGTAGTATAATTTGAAGTCAGGTAATGTGATGTCTTCAGGGTTTTTTTTTTCCCCCTCTTAGAATTGATTTGTTTTTTTCTAGCTCTTTATTGGTTTCATATGAATTCGAGGATTGTTTTTTCTAATCTGTGAAAAATAAAGTTGGCAGTTTGATAAGGATTGCATTGAATCTGTAGTTACTTTGGGTAACACGGTCATTTTAACAGTGTTGATTCTTCCAATCCATGCACATGGAATTTTTTTTATTTGTTTGTGCCCTCTACAATTGCTTTCATCAGGGTTTTGTAGTTCTCCTTGTAGAAATCTTTCACCTTCTTTATTAAATATATTCCTATGTATACTTTTGCATAATATTTTTATTAAGCAGTAAACTTTCATGAATTTTGGTTTCTATTGGTCACTCATCTAGTAGCCCAAATCTCAATGTCTGTCTTAAATTCCAAAGGAAGATTTAATGGAAACATTTTCCCCCCTCATTCATGGGTATTATGACCCAGTCAATGTTCTGAGTGTTATCAATTATTTCATGTATGACTAGCTAACAAGATTAAAAAATGTCCCTTCTGGGTTCCTTACAGATACTGATCAATGGGACCATCTTTGCAAGAATGTCTCCTGGGCAGAAATCCAGTCTGGTGGAAGAATTTCAGAAACTGGAGTAGGTTCTTTGACAACTCAGGTGGTGTGAACTGCGTGGAGGCATAACAGTCAGGGGGAGTGTAAGAGGTACAGGGGGTTACTTAGTTTGGCATGAGAGCAGTAGTTCTTACTCAGGCTATGACAGAAATCTGGGGAGCTTTGAAAACAATAGCCATAGCAGAACCCCACCATCCAGAGATTCTGATTAAATGTCTGCATAAAGCTTAGAAAGCAGTAATTTTTCATAGCTCCTCATATAAGTTAATTTTGCATTCAATGTTGAGAACCACTGGACTAGAACATAAGGGTCATGAAAGGGTATGGGAAGAAATAAGACTGGAAATGTAGTTTGAGCCTAGCTCCTGAAGGAACAATGAGAATTTAGACTTTACTTTTATAAGCTATCATCACAATTATGATATAGGAAGATTTATATGACAAAGGATTCATGTAACTTCCAAAATGTTAAAATATTCTTATTCCAAAGCATCATTTCCATCCTGAATCAGAAAAATAATTACCTTTTAACGCAAAAGATCTCCATTTGTAGACCGACTGGGCAGTCAAATAAAATTTCCATCATTTGTGACCCTTCGTTTCCTGTTAATAGAACCCCGTGGAATATCAGAAGCCTTCTCCACTTTTGTCACAGGGTTATATCAACATGGTTTCTACTCCTACTCACTCTTACTTCATCCTTCTTCTCATTTGATTCAGTCAAATCAGGCAAACTTCTCAATTCAGAAAGCCCTGTCTTCTCAGTGTGGTTGAAAACCTAGAGAGCAAATTAGCTACCTCCATATAGCAGTGTGGAAGAAAAGTACAGCATATTCTGTGAATGTTGTCAGAACGCTTGTATTTTATAAAGCTGGTTATTCGTACTCCTCTCCACACTCCGATTCAAGAAAGCACTATTCATCCAACCTCAAAAGCCATCTGGAAGCAGGGATATATTTTATTTCTTTAACTTCTGGACCTGGCACTGCATTTTTGGGTTGAGCGACTGTAGACAGGGTGGATTTCTTCTTGTGTTAGTATTAACAGCACCAACAGCTTTTACTTGTCTATAATTTTAGACTTATGTTTTATATTTTTAGACTTTTCCATATAGCACTGTATTTAATACTCAAAACACATTGTAGGGGAAAAATTAATAGTCAACTGGTAAGATGACCAGGTCAAATCTAGATCTTCTGGTTTCAAATCTTGTGCCCTCTCCACTATGCCATGCTCACTTCATATAATTGTGAGCATCACTGTGTTGCAACTGAGGAAGCTGCCCCCTACACAGTGAAGTGCAGTGTCTACATGCAATACTCAGAGTCGAGAATGATGGGCTGGGTTCCAAGTGCATTGCATAAACCGCCAAGTCACACTTTCAGTCATACCAGACTCTTAGAGAGATTCCCTTAAAATAAATAATAAGTTTAAACCCTAAGTAATGATGGTAACTGTTTTTAATTAGGAAAATTAACTGGTAAAATAGCTTTTATTTCCTCTACAATTGACATGCTTCCTTTTTAGTTACTTTGTAGGTATGTGTGGTGATGGAGCCAATGACTGTGGGGTAAGTAACTGCCAGTGTATGTGACCATAACCCACACTCAATTATACTTACCTGGAGCCCTTTAGAGAGAGTATCTCCTGGGATATATACCATTTCCATTCCTCTTGATGGGTCAACTGATGCTGAGGTTTTGGGAGGCTTTTGACCAAAGCTACACAATGACTCATTGGTCAATGTAGGCTAAATGAGGTAGACTTTGGTTCTGGTGTTTTCACTTCCTTGGCTAGGTGTCCCAATGCCATCTTTTTCTAATATGGTGGGCAGGGTAAATTGTGGTCATCTCCTGGCTGATGTTTCGGCCCACAAGCCACCTTATGGCCAGCTTAACTGGCCTTTTCTTGTGAGGCCTAAGTAGAGATGTATGTGAGTCTATGTGGGGAGTAAGCTAATCCTTTGCTTTCAGGCTTTGAAAATGGCTCATGTAGGCATCTCTTTATCAGAGCAGGAGGCATCTGTGGCCTCACCTTTCACTTCCAAAACTCCGAACATCGAGTGTGTACCTCATCTGATCAAGTAAGTAGGCACTTCCCCAAACATTGTTTTCTCTTTCTCGACTTTTAAGTGCAGATCACATTGTTCTGCCTAGAAAAGACCAGGGAAGTTTTGTGTCCCTGGATGGGGAGGATGCTTTCTGAAAAAATGCACTCAAACACTCTCATGTCAAATGGACTTACCAGGAGTTAACAATAACATGGGGAGAGCAGTGGCATTTCCAACTAGTTTACTGATTAGGCTATTTTTAGAAGATTGGAATCTGGACCTTGTTACTGCTTTGAAAGTAGCAATTATCCTCTTATTTTTCAAATGTATCTCCTTAGATGCTTTATAATGGGGGAATTCAGAGAAATCCACTTACTTCCCTACCTCTTGCCTCTTTATGATTTCTTGAGGGTACCGTTTCATCCCAGTTTCCAAAATCCTTATTGATCTTTGCTGTTCCCACTAAAATTAGTCAGTGCTTTATTTTTTTTTCCACCCAGACTATGCACTTCTGCTGCATTTTATTTGAATGATGAAGATAGCTAGTATGATGGCTGCTCTCAGTTATTAAAATGAGTATGTGTTTTTAGTTTAAAAAGTGCTATAAAGTCTATTGTCTTATATTTGAAAACAGCCTGAATATATGGGAATGGCTATTTTTTTTTTTTACAAATAAATTCGGGTTCAGAGAATTTAACTGATATGCCCAAGCTCATACATCCATATGACGTTGATGATTGTTTTAGAATTGATTTTTGTTTAAGTGTGCTTATCCACAAATGTTATACTCTTTCCACCATATGAAAATAGCGATTTGGGTAGCTACTCCACGTTTTTTATTCATGCATTTGACAAATATTTATTGAGCAAGCACTTAGTGCCAGAAACTAAAGGAGTTAAATAAAGACAATATTTACTGATATTGATAGATTCTGTCAAGGAAATGGAAAGGGTGGAAATTAGTAAGATGGCTGGAAAGGGGGAATTGGCTGCTGCAGATGGGGGGGCATGGGAAAATATCTCTAAGGAGGTGGGAAAGGAGGAGAACTACCTTCTGACTAGAGTAAATGGCAGTGACAAAATCCTGATACAGAAATCCTAGTTTGAGGATCAGGTTTTCAAGCCCCAGGAAATAATTATGACCACAAGTTTAAACTCAGTTTCAACTTAAAGTATAAAAGTATAATTTAAATTTCAAAGTATGATTTAAACTCTATTTTTTCCCAAATGAAACAGATAAAAATGGCATTTCATATGTCATCTACTTTATGCTTTAAATGTGTATTATTTACTCAAAGTCAATCAGCAATTACACAAAGTGAATATGCTCATAGCTTCCAGTCTATTTAAATTTGATATATGACTCACTTGAGTGTGCATATTGCTTTAGTCTAGTTTTAGAAAAAGTTAGGTCTGCCAACATGAAATGTGAATCATGTGTGCCCAACTCCTCGAAGCACCTGCATGAAAATAATCCCAAACCTGCAACCTTATTTAAATCCCCTGGTTCACAGATGAAGAAACTCAAACAAGGGAAATGGCCTTCCAAATCACATAAGTGAGTCGGTATGAAACCTGGAACTAGCTCTTAGGTTCCCTGAGTTCAGCAGCTAAAGTCATGCTCACAGAAAGGACAAGAGTAATTGTAAACGTGGGCTCCATTGCCAGATCAAGGCCTGTGGACCTTGGCTTGGAATTAGTCTTCCTTGAAAATCTAGTCATTTAGCTCCTGACAGCCAGTTCCCAATGGCCCAACGTTGTCCAATTTTTCAGATGAACAATTGTATAATCAGACTTCTGATTTTTTTCTCCTGAGCTCAGCTAAATATCGCAGAATAACTGAACTCATTTATTTTCATTGCTTTCATTTTCATTCCTTTTTCATTTCTTTTTCTTCACAGAGAAGGACGTGCAGCTCTTGTTACTTCATTTTGCATGTTTAAGTACATGGCTCTGTACAGCATGATTCAGTATGTTGGTGTTCTGCTGCTCTACTGGGTATGACTTGGGACTTAGCCTTTTAGTGAAAATTAAAACGAGTGGTGGTGCACTCTCAAAATGTCTTTTAAAGAAAGAGTACAAATAGGTTGTCCAAGCAACAACAGTCCTCTAAAAATCCTGAAGGATTTTAAAAGTAAGTCTGAAATAGACAAACGTACACAAGAAAAGTTGTTAACTCTCTAGCAGAGACACTTTTAATCTAGCGATAGCTGAGGAGCAGAACTAAATATATCACCTTTTCTTTCGTTGCTTTCACCTGCTTGAACCAGGTCTCCCTCTTCTTAGTTCCAGTGTGACTCTACTTTAGTATACCACTCATTAAAGAGATGGCTCCCTGCACTGGGGTGCTGGTACATGTTTCGTAATTGACTCTCCCTGAAAAGTAAGTCCTAAATATTAATGTTTGCCAATTTTGGTGGTGTAAATCCTCCTACCATAACCAGTTTCAAGCTATCTGCCTGATATCATATTACATGAAGTGCGGAAGAGATGTACTACCAGGTAGATGCAAGAGTTGTAAATAGCCCCAAGAGCCTAGATAACAGTAAAATGTAGGAAAATAATTAGAAAGTGCTGAGCTCTGAGAATTTATTAGCTTGCTATTGGTGCATTTATATAATTTAAGTTTTTATTTTAGTAGTGCCTAACAACCAACTCACGTTTTTGAAAATTTAGCAATTGAGTCAAGTGCTAGTTCAAGCCAGCATACCACTGTCTTCCTGAGTGTAGGGATTTAAAAATTAGCATATCATACCATAACAAATACATAGAACTTGTAATGGCCTTTATCATTTAACAAGATATAAAAGGAGAAAACACACATCTACTGTCTGTGAACTCAACATGTGAGCTCATTTTATTAACTTACACCAGGAAAGAGAATCTCATTTATAGTGGAGATATCTAGATTCATCTTTATATATTGCCTTCTTTCTCCTGGGTTAAAGGTTTTAGCTTTCAGATTACCTCTATCTTTTTACACTCACTGATGAGTGGGCTAGAGAAGAATAGATTGTCTATGGAAACGTAGCCCTATTTTGGAATCCCAAAATTATACTAAAAAATAGAAGTAAACATTGAATGTTATCTCCTTTCCCCTAAGGAATGGGAAGCAAGGAAGCATATTTCTTGAAATCAGTAAGATGGAAACACTTTTTTTCTTAAGAGAGTGAAGGTGCTTTTTTAGAAATTTCTAACATTTTGTCTAAAAACATGCAAAAATGAAAATAGAGAATTTAGTTCTTCTCATTTTACATCAGTATAATTAAGGTATGAGTACCACACATTTGTCACTTGTTACTATTAGGGATACATTATTTTTTTCTTTTGAGCTGGAGTCTCACTCTGTCGCCCAGACTGGAGTGCAGTGGCCGCTCTGGCCGCCGCAGCCTCGACCTGCTGGGCTCCGGCAATCCTTCCGCCTCAGCCTTCCAAGTAGCTGGAACTACAGGTGCGCACTACCACGCCCGGTTAATTTTTTGATTTACTGTAGAGATGAGATCTCGCCAAGTTGCCCAGGCGGGTCTCGAACCCGTGGGCTCAGGCAATCCACTCGCCTCAGCCTTCCAAGGCGCGGGATTACAGGCTGAGCCAACGAGCCCGGCAGGGGTACATTATTTTATTGTGCCAGGCTAAACACCAAATTTTCCATTAACAAGTAGAAAAGAGAGCATAGATAAATCTAATAGAGAAAGATGTCCTTCTCAAAAAGTAATACTGATGCACAAAAGACCCAGCCCAGAAAGCATGCAACAGAGCCCCCCCTGATTAGAGAGGGTTTCACAGGCTTGGCTTTGAGTACTTTCACCAACACCATCACTCACCAACTCAAATAAGCCTCGACCACAGCATCTCTTGGTGATTTACTTGAAAAATAAAGTAAGCAAATAAATGCAATTGATGTTAAATTTTACCCAGAAGGTCATAAAGCTTTTGATATGCTTCTCTTTTCATTTTCAGGAGACAAACAGCCTTTCAAATTACCAGTTTCTGTTCCAGGATCTGGCCATTACAACTCTTATTGGTGTAACGAGTAAGACATTTTAAAAACTTTCTTACCAGAGGTGTTCTCTTCAACTAGACAGCATCAGTGATGTGATGAGCGATGTGATGAGTGAGAGCGAGCGCTAGAGCGAGAGAATTCTCATATTTTAGTATTGAAAGTCTCAATAAAGGAAAATTATCCAAAGAAAAGGTGACCGGTTATTTTTCTATTTTCTGCAAAATGCAAAGCATTCAAAATGGTCACTAAACATTTACAATGAAAAAAAGCACCTTAAAAATCAGAGACACTAACTTCAGAGTGTTTTTAGGGATAGCTATAGTTAAAATGTACCCAATTCATAAGGATTAAGTGGTTTTTATGTTTCCCATCACCAAAGCTTAGCCTCTCAAACTTTAAAATGGAGCTTAAAGGTAATCTTGCCATTATACCACTCCCACTCCCACCTTCTAACAAATATATGAGCTGTCTCCCCAGTTTCCCTGCAATGGGAATTTAAAAAAAAAATCATGGCTTTTTTTTTTTTTAAAGAACTGTTTCTGGTTCCTAGCAAAATTGAGAGAAATGTACGGAGATTCCTATGTGCCCCTCCCCTCACACATGCACAGCCTCCTCCATTATCAACATCTCCACCAGAGAGGCACATTTGTTATAACTGATGCACCTACATTGACACATTATTATTGCACAGAGTCCATAGTTTGCATTAGAGTTCATTTTATGGTTTTGGACATCTATAATGACCTGTATTCATCATGATGGTATCATACAGAGCATTTTCACTGCCCTAAAAGTCCTCTTTGCTCTGCTTAGTCATCTTTCCATCCTCCCCAAAGCTTCCTAGCAACTATTGTGATACTTTTACTGTGTCCATGGTTTTGCCTTTTCTAGAATGCTATATAGCCTCAGATAGGCTTCTTTCACTTAGCAATATATATTTAAGTTTCCTCTATGTTTTTTTTTAGCTTGGTAGATTGTTTCTTTCTAGTGCTGAATGATATTCCATTGTCTGGGGTGCAACAGTTCATCCATTCACCTACTGAAGGACATCTAGTTGCTTTTAAGTTTGGGCAATTATAAAGCTGCTACACACACCCATTTGTAAGTTTTTGTGTAGGTATAAGTTTTCATCTCCACTGGGTGTATGCCAAGGAGGACAATAGCTGGATCATATAGTAAGAATATGTTTAGTTGTGTAAGAAACTGCTAAACTCTCTCCCAAAGTGGCCATACTATTATGCATTCCCACCGGCAGTGAATGAGTGTTCCTGTTGCTCTACATCCTTACCAGCATTTAGTTTTGTCAGTGTTCTGGATTTTAGCCATTCTAATAGGTGTAGAGTGGTTCAATTTATGCTTTTACTCCTATCTCATTCTACCTTCTCAAAAATGCTGTTGCTCTTTCTTCATTATTATCAAATTTTCTCTGGTCTAATGGATAATTTCTATTGGCATATAAATATATTCTCATATCTACTTTCTTTTAAAAAACTCTTCTTTGACCCCAAATCCACCACTAACTACTACTCCCTTTATGCTTAAACTTCCCAAACAGTTATATAATACGCACTTTTCCAACTTCCCATTTCTAGTTCTTTTGCCATTCCATTTGAATCAGCTAAATTCTAATTTCTAGAGGCATAAATTTGAATTCTGGGTCTATGCTGCTTTCTAATGGGAGGCAGTGGTATACTTGCAAATATTTAACAACTAGCTCTATCAAAAAAAAGTTTGAGTGTGTGTATATATATATTATATGCATATGAAAACAAGTTTATTGTAAATTTTACTGAAAAAATGTGCAATGAGCAATTTGCAAATAATGGTAAAATATACTGTTTATTGCAAATCGCATTTAGTCTATTGATTTTCGTAGAATGCTTTCATTGAGTTTTTCCACACTTTCATGTTCATAATCAATCTCCAGTTGCAATTGATGACTGAATTAGTTCCAAAATGAATGTTGGTTGATATTTTCCTTTAGCTGAATGAATAAGACAAAAACAAAACAACAAAGACTTATGTCAAAACTTCAATCAGAAAAAAATGTGGTACATATACACAATGGAATACTACGCAGCCATAAAAAAGAACGAAATCATGAATTTCGCAGCAACCTGGATGGAACTAGAGTCTATAATACTGAGTGACCTCTCACATAAACAAAAAACTGAGTACCACATGTTCTCGCTTATATAGTAGACCTTGATCATCCAACGTATTACCACAAGAAAATGACTGTCAGTGGTGGGAAACTACGGGGGGGGGGGGGAAGGGATAGGGGAAGGGATTAATGGTAGTAAATACCTGTCTGGGGAAGGGAGGACACTTCTTATCAACAAGGGTGCCTGAACGAGACATATTTGTATACCTAACCCTTAACTATACTGCACAATATCACAATAAAAAAATATTGAATATAAAAAAAACAAAAAAACTAGTGCTTCTGGTCATCTCATTTGCTTGGGGCCCCTTCTAAGTTTCTGGGGGAAGCCCTAGCAAGGTACTATTTTTGTGGTTTACATCGACTTTAATATTTTAAATTTTGTTTTGATATATCATCTTATTAAATAAATTTAACTTTAATACCTAATTTGCAATGTTGTCCATATTTTTTTTCTTAAGAGAATCTCCTAATTTAAGCTTTAAGTCTCATAAAAACTCTAACTATTCATAATTGGGCTATAATTATTATCACTTTAGTGATAACACTAATTAATAACACTAAAATTCTGTATAATTTGGCTGTATTTCCTGGCTCAAAATAATTGCAAACATTTATTTTTAAAGAAAATAATGATGTAAAATGAGCTCACAATTAAGTACATAAAACAGTTTTGTTTTTAAAATAGTTATTGTCAACAATAGATTTATAGTTTGAATATGGTGACTCAACGCCAATGGAAAGTTAGAAGCCAGATGTTCTTTCCAGTTTGTTGTTTTCAAGTAGACAGTTTTATTGAATTAAGTCAGGTGTGGTTTTGAAAAACCTTAGCATACTGTCAAAACCTCAATGTATTTGAAGAAGATAGAAACCCATGTTATGTTAACCTCTAGAGATGGAAAACAGACACAATGTTAGGAGCAAGGAGACTGAGTTTAAATGGCATTGGATCCAACCCAAAATTGTCAGGCTAGGTTGGATGTTTACAGAGGCCATGTCTATACAGAGTCATAACTTCCAAATCAAAACTTTGAGAGGAAACAGAAGATTTCAATTACCAATGTATAACTTATTAAAATGTACAAGAGTAAAAGGGGAGAGGAAAGACAATATTGGGAAAGCCATCCGCCTTCCCCGGGATAAAAATGCCTATGAGTGACAGGTGGAAAAAGTGAATCTGCTGTCCTCTCACTTGGTGTTCAATCCTATGAACCTTTTATATGGAAGTATATTGCTTCCAATGTCTTGAGATACAAAGCACACAACTTAATCTGGTGTCACCTGAAAAAAACAGCTATCCTCCAGCCTGGAGAAAAAACTGCCTATGTGAGACTTACAAAATGAGAATATGCTTGTATATGCTTGGTCTAAGGAATTTTGTGAGCAATTTTTATTGTAAACTGTTTTGCTTTACACCTGGATTGAGAAATTAACCCCTAATTAAGAAATTATTCTATTATACTCCAAGATAGAATCACTTCTAATCAAGATTCAGCAAAATCAATATGAGAAATGCAAGTGTATATTTTTAGGTCATAAATTCAGATGGGCAAAATTAATGTGCCACCATAGTTTCCTGTGAATCAACTCAAACCACAAACCTACCTGATTTTAATTGATTCTGATTAATGTTAATCATTTCAAATTTCAGCTAACCAAGGGAATTAGGGAGTGTGTAAGGGAAGGAGGAGGGTTGTCATAGGTCATCATTAGATCACTTGCTGACATTTTCACTTTCCCTAGTTTTTGGGATTTCATCTTCTTAGGCTGGCATTCAAGACCCACTGGTCATGATCATTGTTCCACAAAATCTGTGTTTGAGACAAACTCAAACTGAGTGATTATTTCTGTTGTTATCCTTCATTCATCTGCTTTTTTCCATTCTTGAGGCTACAGTATAGTTTTCCTGAATCTTTCTGGGGCCATAAGAAAATGTCTTATATGGCTGTCTCAAGTCTTATCTGCCTACTTATGTCATACCATCATTTCTACTCCACTGCTACTGCACTGAGCTAATGTGGTACAGAAAGAAATCTGAAACTTGGTTGACTTTATTAGAAGTAGGTGTAAGTCCCCCTTTGCTCTTAAATGAGAGAGGGTAAGCTATTCTCTCATCTGCCTCCAGTTTAAAATATTGAGAGAGAGAACACAGCATAACTTATTCATATTTCATCATATCCTAGAGACTTATACCCAAGATTCACTCTGTTTTATTTTTTTATTACTGCCCGAAGCCCAACTTGAAGGATATTTGTCAATATTTAGAAAAATGTATCAACTTTTATGGTATTAACTTTGTCTTCTGAATCCTTTTATTTCTGCTTCTGAAAAACGTATTTAAAAAAACAAAAACCCTGCGATTCAAAATTCCTAAATGCTGTATATTTGCTTTGAAGTTCAAAATGCAAAAGCTAAGTATTCGTTTATTTCTTTCACTCTGCATTTCTTCAATAACATCTCTGCAGTGAGAGTAACAAGTCTAGGATGACTTAACTGCTAGGTCAAGGGAAAATATCCAGCGAAGTTCTGAGAAAGAAAAATACCTGCCGATGTAACATATGTCATCTCAACAACAGTTTATCTAGGAAAAAAGTTATTTAAAAGAGAACACCTTTACATATCAATGCTGAGGGGGAAATTCACTTGGAAGAAATTTGCTACAGAAATCTTGTGGGAGACAGAGTGGTGTAGTAAAGGAAACTGGGTAAACACTACTGAACAGTTTTTCTCAAGCTTCTTTAAATGTCAAAGCATAGAAGTCATAAACTTCTTTACAGAATGATGTGACTTTTTGATTTATGAAATTCAGCTATTAAAAATATTCTATTTTGGCCGGGCTCAGTGGCTCAGTCTGTAATCCCGCGCTTTGGGAGGCTGAGGTGAGTGAATTGCCTGAGCCCGCGGGTTCGAGACCTGCCTGGGCAACTTGGCGAGACCTCATCTCTACAATAAATCAAAAAAATTAGCCGGGCATGGTAGCACGCGCCTGTAGTTCCAGCTACTTGGAAGGCTGAGGCGGAAGGATCGCCGGAGCCCAGCAGATTGAGGCTGCGGTGGCCGGGAGCGGCCACTACAATCCAGTCTGGGTGACAGAGTAAGACTCCAACTCAAATATATATATATATATATATATATATATATATATTTATATATACATATCTCCTATTTTAAACATAGTTGTATAAGTTAGCATA